>LQRL01093851.1:0-51119 GCA_001703475.1 Hydroides elegans | reverse complement strand
AAAGATGTAAGAGTCACATAGGCTCTGGGTCCTTTGGACTCATCCGTTATTTGGAAACTGTTAAGTCATTTTATAAATTATAATTGCATGAAAAGAATATGCAAAATAAAGATCCTGGAACCTAAAAACTTATCTCTACCGAGCTAACAAAAACCTCGCAACTATAAGTCTGCTTAATTGAACAATTGTATGAATCACGCTTTATTCCAAGCAATATGTTCCAGGAAAATGCCTTGATATGTGGCGGACGAACGGCATAAACAAACTTGTTATTATATTTTCATTTGGGTTACATGGCTTATTAACACAACTCAGGTAAAACGGGGTTAATCGTCACAAAATTTATTGATCCTCTGTAGAAGGTGCATAAAGCATATATGTGCTTTGTACGTTTTTTGTGTACCTAAATGCACAGGTTATTGTTTAGGCATTACAAGAAGTATAAGTGAGATATTTGTTTCAAGAAATTCATAATTTATTTATTATTATAGATCTTGTACATTTTATCATTTATACCTATATAAATCAATATTTTTTCAGGAATATCTTAATTGCAAGGATAATTTCATCATATTTGTTTACACTTTTTTATTATCTCAGTATTTGGAAACATGTATACTAAACGAGTAAAAACATGTATAAAGGATGAGACGATAGATAGACTTTTCAAGAAAGGTGATTTGGCTCACATAAATGAAATAGGTGAATGGGCTAAAACTGTGTCTGAATACGATGAACGGAATTGGGAGAGAAAGCATGTAGCCCAAGCTATACAGTTTGACTGTTTGGAACGCTCCGATGGTGCCGCTTTACACAGGCTTGCTTACACAAGCTCGGATTTGAATTGGCTTAAACATGCAATTCTGGATAAGTCTGTTCTCAAACTCGAAAAGACTTTTCTTAGTAATCCGATATTTTTGGATGAACTCCGCCGCACACTGCTTCCTCTTCTGAACCCGGACGATACAACAAAGCTTCGAACATTACTTGTTTATGCCATCCAACAACGGCATCCAATAAGTGAATTCTATGATATGCTTTGGTCAAGAAGCATGTCAAACAAATCAGGTGATGGTGAACATATAAAAGCATTGTATACTGACATTCTACGGGAACAAAATCAGCGCATTACCGATGTGTCGATTGCACAATGTATTATCTGCATCGGTATATCACGTCATATCCGTGAAATGAATGAACTTATCATTGATTCGTTTTCTCAGCTAGACAGATATTCACAGACAAAATTCATAGAGTATGCTAGCTATATGGACATAAGTCTAAATCAAATAGAGGATCTTGGTTGCTTTGGTGGTGCTATTCAAGAAGCGAAATGTCGACGGAAGGAGTCAATGTTATTTTCTTCGCAAGTAAGTCATGAGATATGTATTCCATCACCTATCAATCATCGACATATTGTTCAAAGAACACTCGAACAGCTGGACACTTTTAATTCAAGCCGTAGTATATACGACATGAAAGCAGATATAATGTGGTTGCTAATAGAGATATGCAACGCCTTGGAAGAAAAACTCAATACCAAATATGTCCCACTGCTTGTTGGCAGTCGAAACGAAGGTACACAAGCGTTATTCACAGACGAGTTTGATTTTATACTACGTGGACGTCAATATCACGATATTAGGGATGAGTTGAAAACTATTGTATCCCACATGGCATCTACTAAACAGCATCCCCGTCTTGTGCTTGAAAGCATGGTCATTGATTGCAACCGTGATTTCCCATGCTTACAATTCGATTATCAAGAATCAGAGAGTTGCATTAAGCAAATCGCAATGGATTTAGTATCTACAGCTTCTCATGATACCGACTTTGTACTCCCATACCATTCTTTTCTTGACGTGTCTCATACACAACAGACATCTAATCAGAGTGCAATGCAAAGCGACACATATTCAAGTGTCAATCATCAACTGGGTGGAAGCTATGACTGGTATCACAAAGAAATGGTGCTAAACGAGCATGAACTTAGTGTAATGAAAAGTCTTCCCAAATGTTTACAGGAAGGGTTCCGTTTAGCCAAAGCGATAGGACAAAACCATGTTATACAACAAGTTGTGACAGAGCTTATCCGAATCGGGGAGACAAATGATATTCATAAGGTTATTAAAACCTATCACTTGAAGACATGTTTGTTTTACTTAACTGAGCATTTCGATTTTTCACATATGGAAGCTAATAGTAGCTGGCAATGGACAATCCTGATCTACGAAAAACTGCGCAAAATCATACTGATTGGCAACGTAAAAGAATTTTTCGACAAAGAGCGATTCTTATTTGGAAGATATAAAATAGAATGTAAGCATTCACCTGACGAATTTACAACATATTTACCTCGATTTCATTGCTGCCGCCGTCGAAAGGCGCGTCTGTTAATAGTTGACCAGATCCTTCAAGTTTTACATAGATCACAGACCGAGTTTCAGTAGACGTTCGATGTTAAACAAAAAAAAACTCAAAAACCTATTCAGAATGTTTTTGTGGAATCTGAATAGTTATGTGTCTTACTTATAAGAGTGTTAGCATCTTACAGACCTAGTTTTAGTAGACACATGCACATGAAACTCAAAAGGCTCTCCAAGAGACCTCACCAACCTGGCTTTTACGGAATGTTCTTACTTGAATCGTCATGTATGCTACTCATACAATGACAAAGACATGTTCGTATTAAGACACTCGGAGTCAACTTTTAATTCGTAATATTGCACCAAATGATGCTTATAACTTTGATACCTTTAGCTGTTATTTGCATCCAGACGACCATATAAATTGGAGAGGTATGTACTGTAAGGTTGAATCGACGCTATATCATAGTGAGATTTAAAATGGTTAGGCATTTGAGTGAGTTATATATTAGGAACTGATTTTGCTTTGACATTTATAAAACAAAACTAATTTTCACAAAATACTTATATGATATATTTTATTCGTATGTAAAAATTATTACAAAATGTCTTTATGCTAATATATTAGATGCAGTTATTTCAATAAACCAATTTACTATCACAACCGGTGTCTTTAGTGATATATTTTTGTATTGTTGATATTCGGTCCTGTTAACGCCATGCTATTAAGGTTACAGGTTCAAAAAGGTTTTGATACATGTTGTTTATAAGCAATATTTAAAACAATATTATATAAGCTTTAATGCCAAAATGTTTCTTTATTTGAACTATTACTGATGTTATGTCACTTCATTTGTGTATTCAAATACATGTATTTATCTTAACCAGAAGTAATATAATCATAAGGTAAAATCGTGTTTTCTACAAGAACCATCTATTTCAATTTTGCGTAGGCCTACATACGAATAAATGTTATAACGATATCATTATAGTATCGAATAATATCATATTATATCAAATATGAATACAACATACATACTTATAACGAAACTATAAAATAACAATTATTTTGTAGGGAGTCACTATTTGGATTTGCCTTAATTGTATGGTCATTTGTTCGACAGACTTCATAATGTCAGTCCCCCTCTCAGCGCTGTTACAAAAGTCTCTCATTCCAACCACAATTGCACTTTTAACGTCAACTAATTTCTTTGCTCAAATTGCAACACTTTAAAGCAAAGATAAAGAGGGCTTTACACATGTGACAGATCATGTGGAGAGTAATTAGGGTCTTAACCAGCTGGAACAAAATCCGATTTTACTTTTCGCACCTAGTATTTTCATATTGAGTTGTTCCTTATGGCTATAATCGTACATTTCTATATTGAATCTTACACGTACAAAATGGTTTCTGTTAAATATTATATTTATACGATATTCTAGACGTTTACTTGATTCAAACCGTTCTGTTTTGATAATGCATAACGTTTTACTATCTTAGTGTCATTTACTGTAAGCTTTACTAAAAATATCCATATAGATTATTAATACTTCCCACCTGAGTTTCATCCCGATTCATCTATACTTAAAAGTGTTGTAAGTGGAGCAAAGTAATTAGTTTGCATTAAAAGTGCATTCATGTTGGCATGTGGGGGTCTCTTGTGGCAGATATTAGATGGACATCAGTGATGACTGTCATAGAGTAAATGACCATCCAATTAAATGGAAATCCAAATATCGACTTCATGCTAAATATGCAAAAAAAATAATAATAATATACAGGAAATATAAACAATTTTCTAAACTATGAATGATTTGAAATACAAATTACACAAATGAGTTTTACCAATTATTTCAAAAGTCACTAATGTCCTCGAATGTTTTTGTTCAGCAATCAAATATAGGATTTGTTTATAATTTAAACCTAGTGATAAATGTTACTTGTACCAAACCCATTTTACCTGGTCTCCATAAACCCCTGTTTTAGATACAAAACTGTATTGAAATCGAAAAATATGCTTAGTTATCAAAAAAGGCGCTGATTTAAATATGCTTATAATAAATATTGTGATATAAGCGTACATGAATCAAGTAAAGTTGTTTGATAAGAGGAATTGTAAATATTATAATAAATCATTTTGGATTGTTCACAAAATCTACTTTTAAATCGTTTCTGAATGTATACAACTGAAAATGCATGCAACGCAATTATCTTACACATCCGATGACATAAATACGACAGAAAACAATAGTGATTATCATTGCCATATAATTCTTATAGCAACTTTCATGATAGTTTCAGTGATAGTTAATGGAAGCACCATATATCTGGAGCGCAATAACGTTAAATCGACACACTATAAAGTATACGTCATAGCGTTAGCAATTGGTGATATATTCACTTGCGTTTTAGTGTTACCGTTTGTGCCACTATTCAATCGAGAAGCAAGGCGAAAAGAAGATGAAATGTGGTTAAAAACGGCATATGGTTTAACGGTGTTCTGGTTTTCAGCGAATCTGTTATTATTGCTCCTGATCGCAATAGATCGGTTTATCGCTGTTTATTATCCACTAAAATATACACACAATGGGCATCGTCGGGCATATATGTCGCTTGTGATTTTGTTTGTAATTCTTCTCATATTGTTTGTTGTGCATTTCAATTTTAAAACATATGATGATAATGTCATGTCAAATAAAGTTGTTGATGCATTCACAGCGCTTTTAGTAATGACTGTGTTTATAGCCATGGTCGTGTTATATATACGTATTATTACTCGATTAATTGACAACGGAAGAAAAGTTTCTGATGCGGGAAGCAGAACTGTAACTGAACAGCAACAAATCGACAATGTAACACATTCAAACACGTATGTACATAAATATATGTTGCCATAATTTCGAGAAATTAGTTGATATTTGAAAATAATTTTCCTTTATAGTTATGGTTCACCGTTTTTTCCCAATTACGTTTTTAAACCCACAGTTTTAATAAATATGATTCGTATTTTTATAAAAGTTCAAAATATTTTCCCTTGCTGTTACAATAAAGGCTCCATATCTAAATCAATTAGCAAACATATTCAATGAATCATCACAAAAATTATATGAAGTTATTGGATAATGTCTGCCATTAAAGACGATATCTTAATAACTTCATGAATTCTATAACAGAAATGCTGGAAAACGTGTATAGATTTAAATTGAAATTGAAGTAAGATATAATTTTAGAAATATCATAATCAAGATAGCTTCCCATTCATCTTTTCATTTTAAGTAAATACCTCGACTAATTATTTATTTATATTCTCAAATTAATAGGTATCAGTACAATTTATATCATATAACATTTCATATACCATCATATCATTTACTTTTACTGTTTACTTTTTGAAATATTTTCCGTTTAATTGCGAATATTGATACTTATTGCTTAACTCAAGTCAAATTGATTTTTAATAATATCTGATTGTTTTGAAATATTTGTTTTTAATTTTAAATTTCCGCCCGTTAAATTGCCGACGACTTTTTATTATAAAAAGGATATCTCAGAACAACTAAGCATCCAAAGTCATTTCCGTTTGAGTTTTGAAATTAGGTTCCATCTTTATAGGCTCTTTTTTCTATTAACCTATGAATGTTGTGAAAATTATACCTGGTGATACTGATTATTGAAATCTGCATAAAATGCAATTTCCATTTTTATAAGACTGAATACTATTATGTTTTAGATCTCGGGCCAAAACATCTACATATCATAATGATGGACATCAGTCACACCAACCAACAAATAATTATGTCTTCACATCAAATGGAATAGTTAAAGTAGGTCAACAACAACCATACAAACATACATCACTCAAAAGACACGTTGTGATACTGAAAATGTTTATTGCCATATCGGTATGTAATATTTTGGCATTTGGAGCTGTTATTGCAGTGTTATTAAGAATAACAAATGACGTTTTCTTCATTTATCTTTATTATATAAATCATATCAATAATCCGTTCATTTATTTGGCATTTAACACAATATTTCGTAATGACGCAAAGCATATGATCAAATGCATCTGGAAACGATCCTAGCTATATGCTTACGATTAGCAAATGACATTTTCTTCATTTATCTTTATTATATCAATCATATCAATAATCCGTTTATTTATTTGGCATTCAACAAGACATTTCGCAACGATATTAAGAACATGGTTAAATACATATGTAATAGGTAATGATTGTATTTCGTTTTTACTTGCCAAAGTAGGCAAACGTTCTGTTTACATTTTTGTATAGTTGTGTTTTATTCTTGAAAACATGATTTTGTTTATTTTGGAATGTATATATCTACATTAAATTTGTTGATATGTATAACTTATATAATAATCACGTCAAGCTTTATGAATGAATTTGAGTGTTGTATGCTATTTCTGAATCAATAAAATGAATATATATTATATTTTTATATGAATATGCTTATATTTGCATTTATCATATATTTTATTTGTTCAAGCTCAATTGTTTTAACGAAGAATGACACAAAAATGTTATATCAATATCAGTTTTCATTCTCAGCAAATAAAATACGCTATATTGTTGTCTTTATTATAAACTCGAATTAGCTAATATAATATATAAATTTTAAAATGGGTCAATCAGTCCATCAAAAGCGCTGGTTTATATGAATAATAACCAGTCCTTATAGTGTCCTCATAAAGACCTTGTTTAGACCTGGCTAGAAAGAGGCCAATTATCTATTTAATTGAAATAAGCATTTAGTTCACAACCAACTAGTGTATTTTACCAGTAATCAAACGTTCACACCAGTACACCCGATGTCTGCAAACATAAGTAACGTATAATACTATTATGTATGCTAAAACTGCGGTAACTATTAGCTATTATTCGTTTATAGATTTGCTTGATATATTCTTAATCCGATATTATTTAAATTTTGTTTAAGTTATCGATCTTTAAACAAACATATTATTTTCTTAGGACAAATACAGGGAAAGGTATATTTTACCTAGTAAAAACCGCGTTAAACCAACAAACAATCTCATGTTGAGGTTGGCGAATTCTTACAGAGTAAGAACCAATTATGAGATATGTGACAACGTATTTAGTACGTTTACAAACAAAATATTTCCCGGAACGTTTCCGGAATTAGTTCACTGTATCTCGAAGCTTTTCATGTACGTCGGTTTCTTATAAGCATAATGCTGATTCAACATTTATAATATGTGGCGACATAATTAAATGTATAGCAATGTCATAATGGTATCGCTTCTTGAATATCCAATATGGAATTCACAGATTTATTCACTCAAAATCATTTTTGTCATCTGTCATTTGTTTTGATCAAATTCATCTGGTATTGGATCATCAATCAAGATCGTTTATGTTTCTTATGAGAATACATTCATTGTTGCTTTTCTGAAATCCTGTTATATAGGATATAAGATAAGATAAAACATAAGATAGCACAATTGTGTTCAATTTTATTACAAACTATTAAAACAATGTATCTTAACAGTCGTATAATATATTGTATATGTTATATTATCAATCTTACTGAAATTCTTATGAATATAAATAAAATTGATTTTTACACGGAGATGTTTTGACAGGAAGAGTATATCGAAAAGTAATTTAAATCTATTACATTAAGGGTCTATAAGACTTATATATTGATAAGATAAATTTGTTGATTAACTAGGTTTGCCTTGCATGATATGTAAAAAAAAGAAAATAGTTATTTTCCATTTATATTGTATCGTTATAGCGTTGGATGTTTCTATATCCTTCAAAAGTAATTTGTATGGTATATATATATACTTTCAAATGAAATAAATATTATACTTAAAAATGGAATTTCCTTTATTATACTCGAAAAAGTTCAGTGAACTTATCATATAGAAATATATTCGTATCAATATTTTTTTCAGTTCATTAAACATATTCAGAAATACCTATTGACATGATTTACGTAAGAGTATCCTAATTGGGAAACATAATTGACTATGGGCTATTCATATAATTATTTACGCATAATTGAACGTATTGCTGATGTATTATGTGTGTATAAATAGTATTCATGGCACACCTTCCAGATGTTAGTTCTCATGTTTGTATCGTTTACAAATGCATGTGCGTCCTTAGATATACAAAACAGCATGTTTCACTAAACAAAAATGTAATTAAAACATGTTTTACACAATAAATCAACAGAAGTGAAAGTATGCTTTTAAAAGTGATTAGCAAAGAAGAGGTGGTGTTAATATGTTTATGATTTAGGTATATGATTTTGATATATTTACGTCAATAAATTAGAATAAAATCTTTCCTTTAATTGAAAGAAATAAAAATGTCTAAGAAAAACCTCTTTTAGTGTTTTCACTCTGTTAATTATAGGTTGTTAGAGTCTCGTGAAAGTTGTAAAAATTATAGTGAAAAAATATATGAATAGCTAGTTGAGCAACACGTCATGGAACCGAATCGTTAAGGTACATAGCAACTCCGGACTTCTTAATTGATCAAAAGCAAACAAGAGTTACGTAAGTCCTTTAACATTCAATATACACACACTGACTCTAAACAAGTTGTTTTTATATCTGCGTCATCTATTCTGTCTGCTTCAGTTAATACGTAAACAGATATGCACATACTGATGCTTAACCAGTGTTTTGTTATTTGCGTCACCTTTATGTAAGACTCTATGCTTGAGTTCAGAAACATAAAAACCGGACATATCATATTATTGACGGTGTATCATATTATTAACGGTTTTGTTATAAAGATGTCGAGTAATTATATCAATATCGACAATGTAAAGAATGGAGGTGTGAGAATTTGCTCAAGCTGTCACAAGTAGGCTGCACGGATTTCAAATCTATGATTTCAAGGCTTTCATGCAATACGGTCTAGAAATCCTCTTTTTTAATCTTTTCTCCCGAGGCTTTGTGTTTACACGTCAAATCCCTCGTAATTAATCAGACATGACTCTTGTGAAAGGGAGAACAATTTGTGAGCTGCTCCTCAAAAGGGTGTTCAAAGCAATATCCCTGTTCATTTTGGAATTTAAAGACGATACCATCTTGATTAGGGATTCATGCAGCGCCTTTAAAAAGTATTTTCAACCGTTTGAAAACTAAGTAAGGTTTGGTTTAAATATGCAAATAGCAAAAAAAAGAATGAATGTATAATAGCTTTGTGATTTATTAGTATATACTGACACATTAAGATATAAACTGATGAAATGGTATAGTCAGCTGCTAATATGACGCTTTTAAATACGTTTAGTTGCAATAAAAATACTCAGTTGAAATAAAAGATGTATGCATGCATGCCTTAGTTTTGAATGATATCATTGCATCGGGATACTGGCTTTGGATTTTTTTATTTTAGATTGTTTTCTATCCAATAACTAAATAAACATAAGATGTCATGCAACTTTATGTTAAGTCTAAAATAAACGTTTTGAGAAAATATATACTAAAGCTTTATAAATTGATCTCTTCAATAAAGGTCGGCAAGAAGAAAAATATGAAATTATTATAATCTGATTCATCGCAGCATTATGGAAGTATATGACATGGACCTCGCGTCATGGAGAAATTTGCACTGCATTTTTGCAAACATGTTAAGTCGAATACAATGTTGCACGGAGCCATCCAACGCATAAAAATTCCCTGGCATTGAGTACATAGTGGCTAATGAGCCCAATAACAATATAAAAATGTGTAATTATTAATAGACACCCTGGACATTATAAAGCTCAAGGGGCGTTAATTGTTGAGTTAGTTAAAGGTGCAACCTTGTTGAAACTTCTACAATAGATTGGATAAATCCTGAATATGGACACAGTGGCCTATTAGAACTTGTATGATATTAAAAAAACATATTATTTCAGATAAAATGTTGCAAGACAACATGCATATATTTACATATTTCAGGCAACATATCTGTAACAGAAAACAATACACATAAACAACAATAGAATCAAATAAAATAAAAATACATAAATACAATTTGAGCAAAGACCTTCGTTTGATTAAAAAATGTTTTGACTATAAGCACAAATAGCAAAGGATATGATGCACCACATCGGATTATAGTTGGCTATTACAAACTGTAATTTTGAGAAAAAAAAATATCATTTGTGAAATATTTTTCTGAATCTAAATATGGTGTGTTATTAGAAGTTGTAAATTCTATTAAAGATATTATTTTAAAAAAAGACAATATCCACAGTTTTACAGATTTCAGGAAATATATCTATAACAATAAACAATACTCATAACCAACAATATATTCAAATAAAATAACATTAATAGATAAATAAAATTTGAACGAATATCTTCTTATGATTAAAAATTGTTTTGATTAAAAGCACAAATAACCAGGGATATCACAATGAATCATATCGGCCTTTTGTGTCACGCACTTTCATTACTCAACCTTATCACAAACATCCTATCACAAGGCCTTACTGGAGTATGCCCAATACAATTTGAAGTATACACCGACTCCACCCTATTTAACAATTTTTGCAGCGTCTACCATTTTAATTTGGAGCGTGTACTTGAACCCTATCGCGACGGTGTGTGCTATAGCCAGTGTACTCTTGCGGATACCTGCTGGTACTACTACTATGAATCCGCGACTAGTCAATGTCATGTGTGTTTGCGGAAACCAGTTCGTTTCCATGTGAACGGATTAATGAGTGAGTTGAGTGTATCAGCAAATGTACCAGCGACTGGAGAATCGGTTCAAGCGAGAATCGGTAGAGATAGTGAAGTTCAAGAGCAGGAGTACTTGTACATGGATTGTTCATCCCCTTATATAGGAAGACCGGACGGCTCAGCAGCGCCCCTCGGTATGAAAGACATATTTCATTACAAAACAATGTTAATCAAGTCGCCATTAATCTACATATCATATGCTGTCACAATTAAGATTCAAAATAAATGTACATTATATGTCATTTATGTAAAATAGCTTATCTAAACTCATAATACATTAACGTGAGTTTATCGTAATGTAATTAAATGGAAATTATACTTATATTGAATTTCATGAAATTCCCTAAAATGAAATGTGATAGATCTTAGAAACTTCATCTTTTGGTCAGATTTTTCATTAAAAAATTGTGTAAGAACTTAAGGGATATTTTTGTAGCTTAATGAAATCATTTATACTGACAATTCTAAAATTACTTTCTTCCAACAGGTATATCCCTAGCAAACGGAATCAGCGAAATTCAGTTCTGTCAATTCGGTACCAACTACATTGGCGGTTTTCGTGTAGTATCACGAGACGGCGACAGTGATACTATTGGATGCACACATAGCTCAAATAACTGGCATAACCATGCTGCAATGATATTGGCGGAGAATGAAGATATCACTCGATTAGATCTGTACATGAATAGCTATGGTATGAAAGCGGTGAATGTGACAACGTCTGCCAATAACTATTATCACTTTGTATCGATGACCGATTTTGATCCTGATCTGACACGTTCTGTGAGAGGACGCAGGATTATACATTTGGATGCCACGATAAAGAATGGTGGTATAATCGGAGAAATACAAGTACAGTTTGAAGATTGTGAATAACTCAATCGATTAATACAAAATGTTAACACTTTTGATTGAATAAAAACATCGGATTCAAGGAACATTATTTCTTGTAAACATTAGTCCTGCAAAAAAGACATATTCTTAGGAAAGGATGCGGCGCTATAATTTAATGGCGATATGCGATATGCTTGGAGACTTTCATTTTATTATTGTTTTAATCTTCGTATATACATCGCTATAGAATGTTAAGTATATCAATCTGATAAGTCAAATGAGGGTTCGGAATAAAGAGACATGAGCACTTAAAAGACTCTGGACTCTGGAATAAGAGGAAGGGTCCTTACCATTTGGCTTGGATAGATACTGCCAAAAATACCAGACAATTGTTCGAATCCGGATCTGATTAAAGTGGCAATACTTGGGTAATTTATATCATTCAACATACCTAAATTTAAATCCTAGAAGTCTATAAACTACAGTTAACCTGAAGCAAATATGCTATACCTGTTGAGTTAACTATGGATTTGGAGTAAAGTTCGAAATAAGGCCAGCATATAAAGGTGATTTAAAAGTTAGAAAAAACATCGTTAAATTAGAAGCTATCATTTTAAAGTGTTTTTCATAAAAATGTCGATATAGTTCGTTAGAATCAAGGTTAATATATTAAGGACGTATATATGCCAGTAAAAAAATTGTTAGAAAATAAGAAAATATCATTTTTAAAGGTTGTTCATATAATTGTTTCTTTTTACGATGTGTGATGCATACTTAACAATTTATTAAGAGTATGACTGCAAATATGGTTAAAATATTTCATTTAAATCAGGGTCAGTACATAAAGGACGTATATATGCCAGTAAGATAATTGTTAGGAAAAAAGTTATTTATAACATTTTATATAATCGTTTCTTTCTAAGATTTTGTATGTGTATATTGCAATTTATTCATGTTGATGCTGCAAATATATTAAAGGTATTTGATTTGGTTCAATGTAAGTTGATATCGACGTTTATATGTCAGTAAGAAATTGCTAGACATTTTAATTCTATCATTCTATGATTCTATAATACACATTGTCATTGTCATTTATTCGCATTATTTCTTATTAAATAGCAAAAACGCTCGTTGCGTTTAGTATCTTTGTGTTTCCGTAAGGAATATATTGCAAAAAAACGTTGAGTTTGGATAAAAATATTTGAAAAGTTTCCTGTGGAGAAACATGTATTCAACCTACATTATAATTGTTATTTCGATGATTGATGCACAACCAAAACATAACTGCCCTCGGTTAACGATTTTAGGTATATTCCAATGAAAAAATACTGAATTATGTAGATGTAATAAGAAATCAGGCAAGGCAAAATACGATTAAAAAAATAAATGTATGTAGGATTTATTAACGTATAATGATAAAACATAACTTGATTGGTTGAATCATTTCTTTTTAAATGAGCTTTAATGCCAAAACGTTCTCCGCAAAATGTTAACGCGGCCTGACTATCCGTTTAAATGGGGGCAACAAAAGGTACCAATGATTCTTGTCATTTTATGCCCTTCATTGGAGTCTACCATATACATAACATGCATGCATGAGAACTAGAATCACTGTTGCTTGGCTTTACTCCAAATGTAGTCAGGCTTTAATACTAAAGGTTATGCGTCTCGGGATGCTTTTACGAACCTATAGAAATGAATTTATGCGTTATTAATATTAACATTATTGTATGTTTGAATACGCATTGTATATGTCTGATATTATTTGACTAAGTAAATGAAATGTTTGTGTAGACATATACTAAAACCATCCATTTAGGGATCAGCCATTTATTACACTTATTTTCGATATTATTCTTGTGGACTTCAAATGAATAAAGCATGGGAACAAGAGTAAAATGTGTCAATTGGCGATTTATCCTTTTTATCCCTTATTAACTAATTTGACGTGGGAATAATTCCACACTATTGCCCTGCAGAATAAACATTCATGTTTCACATCATCTGAGTTGTCGAAAGGATGGTTCATTTCACAGATACCCTACACTAAAACATGGACTCTCTGCCCAGGATCTTATTAATATTCAATTAAAGCGTAGCAATCAAATATAAACTCTCTGTCCAGGATCTGATAAATATTCAATAAAAGTGTTGTAATTGACCTTAATTAACTCACAACTAGGTTAAGTTGCTAAAACAACACATCGATTCCTTATTCAATGAATATTTTTATTGCTTGATAAAATTTACCAAGCATGAAAGGCATTGAATGGAGCATAAATGAATGTAACATAAACTTATTTATATTGAAGGCTCTTTCAATCTTGCTTATTTCATACATCTTTATTTAAGTTTGGTTCTGTTAAACATTCAATGGACATCTTCTGTCCCATTGGTTGAAAAGAATTTTGAAAGGCTTTAAGGTGTTATTTCAAAATAAAATTTTCCTAAATATATTTTGATTATTTGTTCAAATTACGATTACTGAGAAGGGCAATTTTCGTATGAAAACGATGAGGAGTTAAACGCATGGGCACACGATCAGAGAGTGAACAATAAAAAACATTTAAAGAGTTTAGTGATTTACATTATTACATGTTTAGCAATGATTTAAAGTACTTTAATATATTATGAAGTCCAACAGCTTAACAAATTTTCGCATCTCCCTGTTTTGCATTGTTGATATTGATGTCATGCGACAGATTAACACATCTTAATTAATGGAACAATATCTAATTTAATATCTACTGTTTTTATGTTTCGTTACTGAAGCAAATCATATATATGTATGTGACGCAAATCTAAAAAACTGGGTTGGTATTATTGTGTAAGATTTCTACATTTATTAACTAATACAAATCATATTCAAGTAAATGGTCACATATTGAAAACAAACTTGTGAAGCGTCTTTTTGTGAATGTTTTATGCTTATTTACTGAACCAAATCATTTAGATGACGCAGATCATCTAGAGCTATATATTTAGTTTCACAGGGTTTAAGTAGCTCTAGTTTTTTTTATATTCGATCAATTTAGAAGTCCAGAGTTTCTATGTTCTTTAACGGCTGGTTCCAGCATCTTATATTATGTTCCAATATTCCCTTCATATGAATTTAACTTACTTAACCAAACTTTAAAGTAAACAACAACAACAACATTGTTGGGTTTCATGCCATGAAACCGCTCTCCAACACGTTGGTCCTTATATGTTTGCAATTAGAGACCGATTGTAGGATATTAGAAACAGCTGATTTCGTTCTCACCTAATTACCTTACTTGAGCAACCAATAGTTAATCATTCATAAATGTCAAAAATACATTTACTTTATCGTAAAAATGTAAGAGATCGTAAATTGATCATATCTTTATACTTTATCAAAAAGAATTTACTTTCTTAAGCGTTTAAAACATGATATTAAATCTCAAACAGATCTTACGAGTTAGTCTCTCTTGGAATATTTGCCAAAATATCATTTTACGAAATGTTTTGCAACAATCCATTTTACTTTGCACTTTTAAAGGGTAAATATAAAATTTTGCCTATTTTTATCGATAGAGAAATACCGAGTTCCTATGTTGTTTATGGGCTTGGTATCATGACATAAAGCTTCACAAATCAATATTCACTAATGCATAATTTTATTTGCTGCATAGAACATATGTTAAAATAACAGATTTGTTTAATTTATCATGCTGAAGGTGTTTGATTTCTAAGTGTATTAATGGACGCACACATTGTCTGTAAAAAAACAACACATGTATGGGAACTAGCATCTGAAGGTTTAACTTTATGAATAACATCAATTCCAAAATGATACATACGAACAACATTCCATTTTATGTCAATAATGATATAAATAATACGTGGTCGATTTGTGTTTCAGATAGGATAATATTGTATAAACATGTCGAAATGTTTATTGGTAAATAAGTGTTAAATGAAGTAACAAAGTAATAATATATATATTTTCATACAAAGAGTTCACTAAACCGGTTTGAAAAAATAGCATATGGTCAATTCTATATGTATGATGCAAATTGTATAATATATTACATAAGTAAACGATCAAAAAGGTTATGATGCATATTCAAATATCTTACACTCAAACGAAACATTTTAATATTACATCCAGTTGTTTTGGCTATTTCATTTCTTATAAGACAAGAAAGAATAAAACAAATGAATTTCATGAATACATCTATGTGTTGGACATTAATGCAAATAACAATAAGTCATACAATTAAAATATGTTTGACTATTCAATTCCTGTCCAACAATCCCTGTGTAACATTAAACTGGCTTTATACTCATATGAAATTCAGTCTATACAAAGTGATAATCAACACAATATATTCTACGCATGTTTAGATAAGTTAAAGTCGAATCTTGATCCAAGATCTTAGCTTAAGAGCCAAACTCTTTTTTTCTCTAGCAGTTGGACCAGGCGCAATGTCATTGAGCGTTCTCTCACTCTCTCTCTCTCTCTCTCTCACACACACAAACAGCAAGCCTGAGGTAAGTGTCCATTTATTTAACTGGCTGAGTCTACTTGTAGTGGGCTTGAAATCATGCTCTCTTATTAGAGCCATTATGCACGCGTTAAAGCCATGAATCATCCACAATATGCATTTCAAAACGAAGGAAGCATGATAAGATGCATTTTTTAATAATTTGCAAAAACAAATAGTAAATTTTAACATAGATATATCTGAATCTGGAAAACAAAAAAACATATGTATAAGATATAAAATAAATAAAAAAATATTAATTTCTGATTCAATCTTAAACAAACATACAGAGAAAATTTATTTTGATATTGCTAAACTGATATACTCTTTAAGACCGCGGTTTCAAGCAAGTGATACGAAGCTGGATGTCTGTCACACAAGCTGCCTGTTGATGAGCAAACCACTGAGTAGACTTACAAATCTAAGGTTTCGTTCCCCGCTTGTGTCTAGTATTTTAATGGTCCTATCATAATTGTTATTATAACATGATGGAATTATTTCTTTCTCTATTTTCTTTGAAGCGCGAGCATTGAATTAATAGTCATTAAATAACGATACACAGTATTCAGTATGCAAATGAGGAGAGGCTAATAAGCGTGACTCATTTTGAGCGAATACTGCAGTACAGTTTCTGCAGATTGGCTCCACACAAGTATTCAAACAAAACGTCATAAAAAGTAATTATTATGACAAATTGTTCGCAATTTTTTTTATGCAGTTCGAATCTTAATGTATTTATGCACTAATTTCAACTGTTAAAATAGCGATAAAACACTCCAGTTCTGTTGTAAAGCTGATTAAGTGCTTAGAAGAAACTATTACAAAACTCACGCCTTAGGCGTTCGTTTTGTAATTATTTATTCTTCGCTCTTAATAAGCTATACAAACTCAAAGTCGTGTTTTATCCCTATATTAAAATACGACATGCGTGGTGACTTCTTTATAAAACCGGTGTTAAAAATGGACCATTGAACTGCAAGAAGGATTTCCCTCTGGGGTAATGCCCTTTTTAGCTTCTCTCTTTTGAAAAAAAATATTCCATGCAAAAGGTTACATTGAAACGCTCCCTCCCCTTCCCCACTGACCGCTAGATATTATCAATGCATGCCTTTGATTATTATTTTGTCAATATTAGTTTAAATTTTGTGAAATAACTTTTATTATCGTTTGAATATTAAAGTTTTTATTTTTGTTTCATTTTTCATTGTATTTAGAGGGTGGTAATTTCAAGTTAAACGAAAATTTTCAATTGGTCAAACTAAATTTGACTGCTTAAGAGTTGACGCTTGGTTGAATAGTCAATATGTAAATCTTATTTTCATATAACTAAATTCATTTACCATCTGCAACGCAGGTAAAATGCGTTATCAATTCGTTGAGTATTCGTTATCCGATAATTTATATTTGGCGAGAATCATTGGTTAACGGGTATATTGAGCATGCTGACATTTAAAATTTGTTTCTCTTTCATTCACATTTGATATGAAATACTTCTAATGATGACATACACATTGTCAACAATATGAATGAATGGTTTTAAAAAGAAGTTTTCAATATCGTTTATCATGAAACCTTTTTAATGAACTGAATGAATACATTCCTCTATTTTGAGCTCATAGATAATAGTCGATGCAATCAGAATATATGTTATAACATAACGTGTGTATGAATTTAGATAAAAAATGTAGTTTAGTTTGTTTATTTATATCTATTGTTTGAATATCGTAGCAATTTGCGTTAATTGTGTTTTATGGCATAGCTTTTATAAGTTTTAAGTTCATGTTTGCAAAAATAAATATGTAAATTCAATTAACTTGCATAAAGCGGGGAATAAAGGTCTGTATATCTATTTACTTTTGCTTTTAAATTGCAATTGATTTTTTTTCGTTATAAATCACGAAGATATCAAAACATTGAGGCGACACTTAATATGTATTCATATTCAATTTTTTCTTGTTTTACCAGCTCATACAGTGCATATTATCTGCAACAAAATAAATTCATTTTTAATTGTAGCGCTATTTTTAAAACATTCCCCATGACAATACCTCAACGCTTTGTATATACTTATAATCTATCGGCTCGATATAAATTAAGTTGAATCAAATATTAATTTTCATCATAATTAAAATAACTTTTCTGTTGATATGCTCAACTATGCATAGTTATAGTGGGTTATTCTGAGGAACCTGATGCAATGACAACTTAATATTAACAAATAACATGAATCACACACTGTACGTAATACTATTTAATTAACAACACTTACACAATCAATAATCAATAGGTTATTGAAAAGAGATCGGTGTGTGGCTTAAGTAAGTCAACCAAAGTGGAAGCCACTAAAGTTCACTAGCAGTACTCGTATTGAATATTTATAAGATCGAGAACGTATGTTCTATTGTAGGGTATCATACCATGACAAAGTCAAATGAACCATTTTGAGATAAATCAAATAATGTAAATTATGCATATAAACTCATAAAAACGGATATCAACATTTTCACTAATACCATGCAGGATAATGCGAATGTTCACGATGTTCACGATATTCTTCTGTGTTATTCATGTTAAGTTTACATGAATTACATTAAGCATGAGATTTCCTGATGAGAAAGGTTCTATTTTAGCAATATTTATGAGATCCATTTAACGGATTGTTTATTGCTTGTCTACTTGTCCCTTTCTCTTGCTCATGATAAATGTTAAATGCATATTAACACAGGAATATTTCTCAATTTCACAAGTTTATAAATCAATAAGTTCACTCAAACATAGGAACTCGTCATGAAAAGCTCAAAATGCAAAAGTCCAAAAGCCATATTGTATATTTCTGGAATAATAAGCAGATAACATTCAGGTATCGCTCAAGTGCTGCTAGGGGCTAACACTGATAGTTCTTGGTAGCATTAACTAGCGTCAAACAGGAAGCACATTTAACACCATCTCCTCTATATCAATTTCTGTCTACATGTTCTCAGTCAAACTCCTTGAATTAATGCTATATTTTATAATATATTATCATTTCATATTAATAAGTCAATCACAATCTTCAAACTGTACTTTGATTTCTCCGGGTATTCCACCACTCCGTTTTATCGTCGCAGCCATGTTCGTAACGCTGTGTCCTCGGACAGAACGTGTAAGGTCAGGGTCAGAATTGGTGTGGGCTTGGAAAAGATAATGATTATCATCAGACGTAGTGATATTAACTGCTTTTATACCATAGCTATTCATGTACACATCTAATCGAGTGATGTATTCATTCTCCGCAAATACCATCGCTGCATGGTTGTGCCAGTTATTCGAGCTGTGTGTGCATCCAATTAAGTCACTATCACCGTCACGTGAAAGTACCCAAAAACCTCCTATGTAGTTAGTACCAAATGGACAGAACTGTATCATGCTGATTCCGTTTGTGAGCGATATACCTGTTGGATAAAAGTAACAAGTGATCCCAGCTCCAAAGTTACATGATAAATTTGATAAACCCGGACCGACATGGAGGTTATAAATGCAAATAAGCTCTATTTAGTTTAGAGATAAGGTATACTGTACATTTACACACAATCAAATATAATTAGAGTACATTAATGCGATTATATAAGAAGCGCTTTAGCATTTATATTTGATTTGAGTGTTGATCGATTGTCACTGTTAAATAATTTAATGCGGAATGGAACGTTGAATTAATTGAAAATATTCTTACGATTTTATTTCTTTAAAACATACCGAGATGTGCTGCTGAGCCATCCGGTCGTCCTATATATGGTGATGAGCAATCCATGTACAAGTACTCATGCGATTGAACATCACATGCTTTGCCGATTCGCGCTTGAAACGGCTCCCCAACCGCTGGTACATTAGCTGATGCAGTCAGCTCACTCATTAATCCGTTAACATGGAAACGATTTGGTTTACGCAAACACACGTGACATAGACTATAAGATGGTTCATAGTAATAGTACCAACAAGTATCCGATATAGTACATTGGCTATAGCACACGTCATCGCGATATGGTTCAAGTACGCGGTCTAGGTTGAAATCGTAAACGCTGCAGTAATCGTGAAATATTGTGGCGTTGGTGTATGTTTCGAATTGTATTGGACATACCCCAGTTAGGCGTTGCGATAGGACGTATGTAACAGTGTTGAGCAATGAAAGAGTTTTAGACAGAATGTCCATGTGATACATTGTAATGAATATCCTTGTTTATGTATGCTTCTAATTACAGCTACCTTAAATCAGACAAAGCGCTTTGTTCTTTTTATTTTCAAATTAATTCTAAAGTTACTGTTGTTTATTAACATTATTTACTGTTAGATATATGTTGCTAGAACTATGTTCATATCAAACATGTTGTCTTGCCAAACTGCGTTCTCAAAAGATGTGTTTTAAATATTATAATATAAGCAATATAGCAAACTATGATGCGATTTAACAGTCTGCTTTACAAGATCGATACAATCTATTATAGATGAATCAATCAATGTTGTACCTTTAACTGATTCTACCAATCAAAGCTCCTTGGATTTTATGTCCAGGGTTCCTATGAATTATTACACCTTTTGATATAGTTTTTGGTTCATTGGCAGTTTTATACTCAATACCCCTGAAAAAAAGAAATATTATCCTGAGCAAATTTGCCCATTCGATGATCGCATACAAACAGGAGAAGGCAGCAATTTATTCTTTGTAAAATCTATCATTTTAAAGTATCCATATTGCTGGTATGTCCACAATATAATATATAAAACAAAATATATGAAATATTGCATTTCCATACTTTTTGTTTTTTTCCGGGCATTTTATACGAATAAAACGCAAGATAAAATATGTCTTTATCAGTTCATACAACTGCTGATTTAAAGTAAAAATAGAATTAACGCACAGACATATATTTCCAAAATACACTTGTTCATAAGATATATTCCTTCACAAGCACAAACAAAGCTTTTTTTACTCTTCATAAAACAAATAATGTTTCTTTACTTCAATTATTTTGTTTATTCAACATATCAGTGATTCTATCATCGAAACATGCATTTAATGGCGTCATTTTTACCCAGCATCATTGTAACATTCACCCATATTTTTTTTCTATTTAGTACTCAATCTCCTAATCGTGTTATTCAGTGTAGTAATTTTATGTGAGATTTTAAACTAAACGTATATCGCGTTATGGATTAGCACATGACCCAGGGAGGGACAATTTCATGGAAGATTCACCTGAGATCGAATTTTAAATTTACAACCATAACATTTCATGTCCGTTCCTTTTGCCGCTGTCCAAGAAATCCATCTTTTAATTTCTAATTACACTACATTTGATGTGGCTTAGATGCCTGGCTATCAAGATCCTGCTAGTTTATTCCAATTTGTCTGACAATTCTTTTGCTTCAGTAGTTTGTCAGTTTCCTGAGATATATCTCAAATGCCGTACTCGCTCGAGTGAACGCCCCTAGTGATTAAACGTCCCGTCTCTTACTATTGCTAAATTTCCCTTAACGCCCCATGTTTATGAGCATTAACCTCATGAATAACTCGTGGTACCAATAAAATGGGCATGTTTAGATGTGTATGGTTATTAGATATAAAGCTGAATCCTTATATACAACTTTGTCTTACATCTGAATAATCTTTCTTCAAATCATTAGTTTAATCCAAACCAGGGCTATATTTTTGTTAATAAGCTAATTTCCATGATCTAATACACCTAAATTACGTTTAATTATGCATCAATAAGTCTATCAATAATCCGTAGTCAATGTGTGTCTCAATTAAGATGATCAAATGTTAACCATGTCAATAACCTTATTGAACATTTTAAATGGGGTATTATTGATACCGATATTCTTGTACAAAAGGTTTACTGAACGCAATTTTATTATAACGATTAATTGCGATTACGATTATTACGATAAATTTATAAAACACACTTAACATATAGCATATCGAAGCATACACTAGTAAAAACAAGGATAGTTTATGAGTACTCAAAAAGGCCTTCAACACTTTCAGCATTAACAAAATGCAAATGTTGCATGCATTTTGTAGAGGACTGTATTTTTAGGACGGTTCATTCATATAGGTACTGTTTCAAACTATAACGCTAGAAATGCAAACGCTTTGAGAACTGCAAATTGAGCAAACTAATTATTTCCTCCAATTATTTCATTAAGAGTGTAATCATGTAGGAAATAAGAGGCTCTTGTTACATCAAGGCAAACTTCAATCACCATAGGGTCTAGAATCCCTTTAAGCTTATATTCCTTACACCTTTGCCTTTGAAAAGTAGCCCTAATCGTAAAGTACATCAACACGATCGATGTTTCTACGTTCTTTTAAATATGGGCACCTCAGTTCGTTAGAAAATTTGAAAAAAAAATGCTTAAAATGTTGTCAGGAGTATCAGGTCAGATAACAAATTAAAACGCCAGCTATACTTATGCCTCTAAGCGCTGCAAATTGAGCTATTAGTCGTATCAAATGCGCATTTATATTGAAAATGAGTGGCTCTTGTAACAGCGTTAAGGCGACCACCATTCGTGTAGAGTTTCTCAAGAAAATGACCGTCCAATTAAGTGAAAATACGAAGATGGAATATCCTGCAAAATATTATTCATAAGATACTAATTTATTTAAAAAATGATATATCTTGCTTTGAAATAAAAGTGTACGCAATTTAAATTACAACTATGACTTTAACTTATCAAATATTGAAATGGTGTGTGTTTCTAAGCAATTACAGTTTTGATTCGTCGATGCTATGATGCAAAATATTGACAAAACAGATGACTTGTAGAAAACCCAGTTTACCTGAATATTATAAACTAGCTGCTTACATGGTATAGATATATAAATGTATCGGAAAACACAAATGATATGCCATAGATGCTTTTGTAGATTCATAGAATAAGAAGAAACTCTAGAAAATCTTCTCTATATAATATTTGACAAAATAAATTGTGCTTGAAATAGAGAATATATAAACATTATCGATAAACAGTATTCATAATTGATCACAACAACCAAAATTTCAAAGCACTTCTCAAGATTTGCAATTTATAATGGATACGACCAAATTATCTCACACATCTGCAACCATCAATAATTCAGCATATAATCTGGATATCTATTGTATCGTTTCTGGAATCGTGTTAGTATCACTTATAGTAAATGGAAGTACAGTTTATCTGGAGTGCAAGAATGTTAAATCACAACATTACAAACTTTTTGTAATAGCTTTGGTAATTGATGACATATTCACATGCATTACTGTGCTACCATTGCAGTCTTTATCCATACAACATCCACTGGACCCAAAAGATGAAATTTGGATAAAACCGGATTTGGTTTAATGGCGGTTGCATTCAGTGCTAATCTGTAATTGCTCCTCTTCAATCGATCGATTCATCGCCGTATATTTTCCACTAAAATACACACATAACGGTCATCGTCGATCTTTTATGTTGCTTGCAATATTGTTGGTATTTCTTCTCATACGGTTTATGGTAAATTTTAAGTTTAAAACATATGATGTTTATGCTATTTCGAATAATATTGTTGATGCAATCGCAGCGCTTATAGTATTCACTGTGTTCATAACCATGGTTTCATTGTATATACTTATTATAATTCGATTAATAAAAAATGGAAGAAAAGTTGATGCTAGGGACACTAAAGGGAACAGCGTGAGGGAACAGCAGCATATTGGTAATACAACAAATTCCACAACGTATGTATACAATTATATTTAATTGTTGCGACAAATGAGTTAATATTACTTATTATTTGACCTAGAATTTTAGGTTAGCCATTTTTCTTAATTACTTTCTCAACCAACATAAAATCCTCATGAGACATTTTAATAGGCTAGTTTAAATAACCGTATGATGCTACCTTATGAATAATCCTACTGCTACTATTTCACTGACAAAATGTCTGATATCTACTGAGCAAGTGCAAAAAATCTCAAGTAGTATTATATTTTTAAAAATATCCGATAAGTTGTTTGTTTGTTCGTTTTTAATTATTACCTGGATATCCCAGTATATCCAAGCAGCAAGTCGTCTCTGTTTGAATTTTGTCAAGATTCAACCTTTGTGGCTCTAGTCACTACTATTCTATAAATTTTGCAAAATAAAATTGGACCTGGTATTCCAAACATGAAATGCAAATTTAAATGATTTATTTTACAATTAAAAAATTAAATCATAATATTGAATTAATTATGTTTTAGATCTCGGGTCAAGCCATCTACCTCTAAAACAGATAGATATCAGTCAACCCAACCAACACATAACTCAGTCATCGCCTCAAATGGGACAGATGAAGTAGGTCAACAACGACAATTCAAACCAATATCACTCAAAAGACACGTTGTGATACTGAAAATGTTTATTGCCATAACGACATGCAATATATTGTCACTTGGGGCTGTCACCTTGCTGTTATTAAGAATCACAAATGCTGATTTCTTTGTTTATCTATATTATATCAATCATATCAATAATCCTTTCATTTATTTGGCATTCAACAAACTATTTCGCGATGAAGTGATGGCGATGGTTAAAAACATATGCAAACGATCATAATTTTATTGCATAACCAATTGAAGTTAATACTTAGTTTGTACATATTATTGTATATGATATAAATCTTTTTGCAAAATATGTATCTACATTATATTTGATGTTATCTGTACGTATATGTAACAATCACATCTGCTGTTAAAATTAATTTAAGTGTTTTATCCTATATCTAAAGTAACCTAATGAATATATTCATATGGATGTGAATATGCTTATTTTTGCATCGAGCAGACAATTATTAAGTCTTAATAATAGTCGAACATCGTCGAAAATATTATATTTATGCCGGTTTTCATTCTCAGCAAATGAAACGCTTTTGTTTGTCTTTATCATAAAGCTCCTATCAGCGAATGTAAATATCATGAAATTGATATGTTGTTTAATATGTTGGTTGGCCATGTTGATATTACAACAGGATGGTCTACAAGATATGCTTAATAAAACGTGAATTAAATGTATATCTTGCTGATTAAACATTAGGGTCCGGCACATATATCACTTCATGTGGTTAATATGAATATTGATTCACTTTGTCTGGCATCAGATATAAACAAGATAAAAATAGTTGTTTGGCATTTTATATTGTGTCGGTTAAGTGTTTGATGTTTTAAAATGCCTTAAAATTAATTTATATAGCATATTAATATATAAGTTTAAGAAACTTGATAATTTAAAAACAAATGTCCCTTATAATACATTCTTTAAAAAGTTCAGTGAACTTTTCGTCAAACAATTATCTGTATCAATAATTTTTCACTTCATTTAACATGTTCAATAAGCTTATTGACATGTTTTACGCAAGATTGTTTAAATAAGGCACATGCTATTTATATAACTATTGACATATAGACGTCTTATTGAACGTATTTCAATTGTTTTATTTGTGTAAATACAAAACAAAATCGAGTATAGTCATCCAGCTGTTAGGTCTCATGCACGTGTCTCTTAAAAATGTGCGATCAGAAATAAACATAGTAATCAAACAATTTCAGCTTGGTTCATTTAACAAGTATGTTTCCATTTGTTATACACAACACATCAAATGAAGTGCAGGCAGGCTTTTAAAATTGAGAAGCAGAAAATGTGTGACTGTAAAAAGTTGTTGTCTAATATTGCTTTTAATAACTGGCTGAGAGATACGAACTAAAATTATTTATTTGAGACTGAATACCATTTATAAATCATTAAAGAAAGTACATTAAATAAGTTAATAGTGGTCTTAATAAATACATCTTAGTTTTGCAAATTCATAAAGTTATGATTTTGTTTTGATGAAACACTAATGGTTTATTCTACGATGGATTAAATATCTGCTGCTATAGTAACATTAATAGGTTAGAATAAATCACGTTTTATATATCCGCAATCTTTCCTCCATTTCAAGGATATAAAAATGTCAAACAAAAGCTTCTTTTAGCTTTTTCCACTATGTTCTTAATATGTTTGAGGAAGCTGGTGAGAGACAAACTATATATCACTATATATCACTAACAATAACAATAACTTAATATCACTAGAATAACTATATTACTAACAATATAACTAACTCAATATCACTAACATAGTAAAAATAGCTGTTTGAGCAACACGTCATGGAACCGAATCCTTAAAGTACATAGCAACTCCGGACTTCTTAATTGATCAAAGGCAAACAAGAGTTACTTAAGCATTGAAACAGCCAATAAACAAACGCTGATGCTGAAAAAGTTTTTCCTAGATTTGCGTCATCTATATGATCTGCTTCAGTTCATAATTATGTTTAACCAGTTGTTTTTGTGTTATGTTTGCGTCATTATATTTTTATCGCCATGTAAAGAATGAGGGTGTGAGAATATGCTTAAACTGTCACAAGAAGTCTGAACGGATTTCAAATATATGAATACAAGGCTTACATGCAACACAGTCTAGATATAGTTATTTTTAATTGTTTCTTCCCGGGCCTTGTGTTCACACGTTGAATCCCTCTCAGTTTACCAGAGATTACACTTGTGAATTAAAGAGCACTTCACGAGCTGCTCGCCACAAAATGTGTTCACAAAAAAAATCCCTGCTTACTTTGAAATTTTTAGACGATACATCTAGCTTGGTGATTCGAGCAACGCCTTTAAATACAATGTAAACGAAACAATTATTTTGTGTTTTTATGTAATTGGAATGTTGCAAAGAGGTGATTTTACAGCCTTTTGAGAAATATGTCGTCCATCTTTGGGTTTTGTTAAAATCTCAAATAAAATTACTTACAAGATATAACAATGGAGAATAAATTTCAAATAGATTTATGCTATATCGACACATAAAGATATACACGAATAAAATGGTATGCTGAGTTGCTAATATGAGCCTTTGAAATACGTTTAGCTGCAATAGAATCAATCCCTTAAAAAAGATTAAAACTTGCCCTGATTCTCTTTATAGAATTATCTATCCGATAAGTAAATAAATGAAAAAAATCGTTCAACATTATGTTAAGTTCTATATCAACGTTTTTGCGTTAAAAATACATCAAATAGCAATTATATGGAATTATCATAATCATATTTATTTCGCAGCAATTTAGTAGCATATAGCATAGATCTATCATGTGGCACTTTGCAATACATTTTGACAAACATGTGAAGTCGACTTAACAAATTGCTGCACGGAGCCACCAAACGCATTACAGCTCCTGGGCACTGAGTACATGGCGGCTAATGAGCCAAAGAACAATATAAAAATGTGTAATTATTTATAGAAACCCTGGACAGTATAAAGCTCAAGGAGCGTTAATTGTTCAGTTCATTAAAGGTGCAACCTTGTTGACACCTCTATAATAGATTGGATAAATACTGAATCCAGATACAGTGGGTAATTAGAAGTTGCATTATCTTTAAAACATATTATTTGAGATAAAATGTTGCAAGACAATATGCACATATTTACATAATTTTGGCAACATATCTGTAACAGAAAACAATACTCATAAACAGCAATAAAATCAAATAAAATTGAAATAAATAAATAAAATTTGAGCAAAGACCTTCGTCTGATTAAAAAATGTTTTGACTATAACCACAAATAGCAAAGGATATCATTATGCATCACATCGGATTATAGTAGGCTATTGCAAACTGTAATTTTGAGAAAAAAACTCTGTGAATTTTTTTTTCTGAATCTAAATATGGTGTGTTATTAGAAGTTGTAAATTCTATTAAAACATATTATTTTAGAAAAAGACAATATCCACAGTTTTACAGATTTCAGGCAATATATCTATAACAATAAACAATACTCATAAACAACAATAGATTCCAAAAAATAGAATTAATAGATATATAAAATTTGAACTAATACCTTCGTCTGATTAAAAATTGTTTTGATTAAAAGCACATATAATCAAGGATATCATAATGCATCATATCGGCCGCCTTTTGTATTACGCACTATCATTGCTCAACCTTATCACAAACATCCTATCGCAAAGCCTTAATGGAGTATGCCCAATACAATTCGAAGCATACACCGACTCCACCATATTTCAGGATTTCTGCAGCGTATATCATTTCAACTTGGAGCGTGTACCTGAGCCATATCGCGATGACGTATGCTATAGCCAGTGTACTTTATCGGATACTTGTTGGTACTACTACTATGAATCCACGACTAGTCAATGTCATGTGTGTTTGCGGAAACCGGAGCGTTTTCATGTGAACGGATTAATGAGTGAGTTGAGTGTATCAGCTAATGTGCCATTGGCGGGAGAGTCGTTTCAAGCTAGAATTGGTAGAGCAAGTGAGGTTCAATCGCATGAGTACTTGTACATGGATTGTTCGTCACCTTATATAGGAAGACCGGACGGTACGGTAACGCCTCTAGGTAAGTAATATTCTTCATTAAATACCATATTCGATTTGATTTGATTCTACGTCACAATCAGGCACGTCAGGCATGTTTATGTAATTTGAAACTCAATAAAATAATTGAAACTGAAATTGTGCGTTTCTTTCCTAAAAGGTATAACCCTTGCAAACGGAATCAGCGAAATTCAGTTCTGTCAGTTTGGCACCAACTACATTGGTGGTTTTCGCGTTGCCTCACGGGACGGCGACAGTGATACTATTGGATGCACACATAGCTCAAATAACTGGCATAACCATGCGGCAATGATATTGGCGGAGAATGAAGATATCACTCGATTAGATCTGTACATGAATAGCTATGGTATGAAAGCGGTGAATGTGACAACGTCTGCCAATAACTATTATCACTTTGTATCGATGACCGATTTTGATCCTGATCTGACACGTTCTGTGAGAGGACGCAGGATTATAGACATGGATGCGACGATAAAGAACGGTGGTATAATAGGAGAAATTCAAGTGCAATTTGAAGATTGCGAATAACTCAATAAATTATCACAAATGTAAAGCTCAAATGATAAATACAAAATGATACAAACTTTGCTTGGATAATATCGTTTGAAAGACTTTATATAAAAAGATATAAGAAGAGTGTCATTCGTCAAAAAATATATCGCTAAAAAATAAGTATATACGGAGATAGTGTAATAATCGGATTTGAATCACCATTTTCATTGTGAATAAAGACCAGTATGATAAGTGAACTGTTTATTTGGTTACAAACCTGCATGCGACGATGACATTGAGTGGTGGACTAATCGGAGAAATACAAGTGCAGTTTGAAGATTGTGAATAACTCTATTAGTTATCAAAATTGATACAAACTAAGCTTGGATAAATGTATCGTTTTAAGGTTTTATTCTAAAAATAAATACAAAACATTGTCACGCGTTAAAAAGAGATAGCTAAAACAAGTATATCATGAGAGTGTGATAAATGAACTGTGTATTTGGATTCAAGGAACATTATTGACTGTGTATACAAACGACCGGTAAATGAATGGCGTATGCATATTCTAAGAAAATCCGAACAAAATGGATATAGCACTACAATTAAATGAAGATATATACTCGGAGAAGTTCATTTCGACGTTTGTGAATGACTCCATTGATTATTACAAAAGGATAATACTATTATTTGATAAAATGTAGACTTTCATAGCATTATTTCTTATTCCTCGCTATAGACCGTTTATCCTGTAAATCTAAGAAGTTTGATGTGGATTCGGATTCAAGGAACATGTTCAAGACTGTGAGTGAAAACCTATAGACAGAAATGGAGTCAGAGGAGAGGCTGTTTGCAGTGGGTCCTCACAATTTTTCTAGGATATCACTTTGCGCCTCTTTGTTCCCCGTCATGTTTATTAACCAAATACACCAGACAGAAATCAGTTTGTTCCTAATTATCAATTCAATTTGGTTACTCCATTAAGCCTATTGTATATTGTTTTCTTTTTTGCTAGTGTGAAGGTTCTGAATCAGGACCTGGTTATAGTTAAATTACTTTGGTAATAATTACTACTCGCGATATCTTGATTCAGGGCACCGGACGTATATAAACTATCATAACCCTGAAGCAAATAAGCTAAGCTAATTTAGTAAACTATGTTTTTGCAGTTAAAGTTTGCAAGTAGGTCAGTTTATAAAGCACATAAACATGCCAGTAAGAATATTGTTAGAAAATTAAATGATATGTGTTTTAAGTTTCCATTTAATTGTTTCTTTCAAGATGTGTGATGTGCATAAACAATTTATTCACATAGATAATGCAAATATAGTTTTATTAAGTAAATAAAGGTCAGTATATAAATGACTTAAATATGCCAGTAAGATAATTGTAAGAAAAATATACAATATATTTTTTTAACGTTTTTCAAATAATTGTTTCATTCGTGATATGCAATTTGTTGATTGAATACATTCACATTGAGACTGCAAATGTTGTTAAGGTATTCGATTAGAATCAAAGTCAGTATATAAAGAGTATATATTCATGTATGCCAGTAAGACGATTGGAAGGCTCCTGCAGCATGATGTTAAGTCTGAAATTGACGTTTTAAGAAAAGAGGCATTGAATGTTTTGAAATTGGTAATTTGTATAGGGTTTGGAAAGCGGCCTGAAATTATTATGATCGCATTGATTCTGTAGCATAATGTCAGTATATGACATGATTGTATAAATAGGTGTAACTTTACAGTTCATTTTGGCGAAACATGCTATGTCGAATTGACACATTGTTGCATGGAGCCATTTAATTGTTGGGAAATTTAGTTCTATCATTTGGAGTTGTGTTTCATATATTCGTTTCTTTTAAATATATGTGATATGTACAATCAAGGTCAGTATATAGTCGTTATGACAATTATTCTCATAAATAAATTCATATACACGCTTTTATACTATTTTTTAAGACTGCAAATTTAGTTGAGATATATGATTTCAATCAAGGTCAGTATGTTTATGCCAGTAAGACAAAAGTTAAAGAATTGAATACTATTACTTTTTGAAGCGTTTTCATATAATTTTAGTTTTTAATATGTGATGTGTACATTGCATTTTTACATTGGGATTGTGCATGTAGCTAAGTTATTCAATTTGAATCAATGTCAGTAGATAGAGGAGATATAAATGCAAGCAAGAAACTTGCTAGAAAATTCAACACTATCATTTTCACACTCATACTATTTTCATATGTTTTTCATATAATTGTATAAACCCAAAATATGTGCTGAATATAGTTATTTAATATATGAAAACCCAAAAGCTCTGATTGCCTTTTGTATTTTTGAGTTCCCTTAATAAATACATTGCAAACACGATGAGCTTGGATAAAACACGAAAAAGCTTCTGGTGTGGCCAGGTCCAAAGAAATCTTGTTTTAATCTTTTTTCCAAGTGTTTATTCCCCTTTATATTTTATTTTTTTTTATTCCCCTTTCCTCTTTTTGCAAGAGTTCTTTCCCCTTCAACTTGATTGGTTTACTTGTATATATTGTTTTGAGTTTGAATACTTAGTTTTTACCAGTAAGAATTCTAACGTTCGTATTAGAAGATTCAATGTTCGGCATTTCAGTTTTTAAACCATCTGACACAACATGAAAGAAATTTTCTTCCACGAGAAAAATCGAAATAAGGTAGAATAAAATAGGCAAATGCCTATTGTTAAATTATATCCTATCTCAGCTTTGAAAACTATTAAGTCAAATGTTCAGAAATATATGTCAGCAATTGTTTTGTGGTATCTTTATGAAAGCGTTTCAGATATCATATTGCAAATAAATTAAGAAGCCTATTTTTCTGTGTATCATAATCTTGCATCAAGCAATGATGCTTTGGTTTATTTTAGCACTGACATTTTGGACCTGATACAAATTAACGTCGAGTAAACATTACGATCATCAACATGTGGATTCTTGAATGTCTAGAAAAAAATCAAAGCGTATCAACGAGATATTTAACTCACATGGAATCCAGAAGACATATGGTATGTGCGCTAGGCATGTCTCTTTATAGATCAACATGTAAGAGTAATGTTCGTTACATATTACAGATAATGATACATTGATGTTCATTATTATTCTTGTGAATTGTAAATAAATGAAGCCTTAGAACAACAGTTAAACGTGTAAATTGCATTAGCCCTTGATTTCCATAATCATCTACTTTTGACGCTACAATGATTCCAAACAATGGTGCCGCAGCAAATACATGCATTTTTCAGTTCAGTTGATGTACTTAAAGGATGGTCCATTTATCTATGACATGGGATTATACCCTATAATAAAACCTGCACTCTATCCGGGAACTTATTAATATTCAATGAAAGTGTTGTAATCAAACATAAACTTCCCGTCCAGAATCTAATTGATATTCTATGAAAGTGTTTTAATTGACCTTAAGTAACTTACAATTAGGGCACGTTACTAAAAAAACACATTGATTTCTTATTCAATTACGGTTTTCGTAGTCTAATAAAACAGACCATGCATGAAAAGCATTGAATGTTGGATGAATGCCTTTCGGATAAACATATATATTTGTAGCCTCTTTTAATCGTATTTAGCTTATTCGTTTTTACTATAGTCCAATTTGATTAACCATCCAATTGAAATTTCCTGTCGAATGTTTTGAAATGTTTGGAATTAAAACATTTTTGAATACTTTCAGGTTTTCTTTTGAAATAAACGTGTTGCCAATTTTTATTTCTTAGATGCATTCTAAAATAATGATGACCAAATGGCGAATTTCAGAAAGGACAATGTGTAAAAGTCAGGGCATAGTCTCACATCTCCGTTCTTACATTGCCAATATATGAGGATTTGTTTTATGTTTATTAACTGAAGCAAATCATATTCAAGTAGATAACGCAAATTAAAAACTTGTTTATCATATTTTGTGAAGATTTTTATGCTTATTCACTGAGGAAAATCATATAGATGAGGCATATCTATAAACAAAACTTGTGCAGCATCATTGTGAGTATATTTATTGTTTGAGGGCTTGAGTAACTCTTGTTTGTTTTCGATCAATTAGGATGTCCGGAGTTTTCTACTCATTGCTCTTTTTCCGAATACAGATAACATTGCGGACATATAAAAAAGAACCAAATATATCAGGTGTTATGTCTATTATCCAGTACCAATGATATGTCCTAAATCCTATGGAAAATAATGTTAAGCATCATGTATAGTCTATATATTTGTTGTCAGAGGGCTTTTAATTGTTTGCTATTAATCAATTAGGAAGTCATGTTCATGTTCTTAAAGGGTGCTGTTCCATGACATGTAACTCCACCAGCTTCTTATGTTTTTATACTTTATTCTTCATAACATGCTTCAAAGAATAAAGTTGAAACTCTAAACACATTTCGTTTTGACGCTTCACACAATAGAGCGCAACCAAACACGTTTGTCCTTTTGTGCTAATATTTATTTTTTAAAAGGTAACATATTCGCATAACTGTAACAGGAGCTATACAATCCTTCATAAATACAAAATAAAATGTTTCATTCATACAAAAACCTACCGTAAATCGATACGTGGTTTATACATTTTCAAAAATAAGATTTAATTTTTCAAACCATTTTAATTTTATTTAATGTACTTTCTTTAAGGTTCAAAAACACGATATTTAGTCTGCAACAGATCTTAATCATTAATCTCTTAGCCAGTTTGCAAAACAACATTTAAAATAATGTGATACAGCAGTCCCTTTTGCTTCACTTTTCGTAACAGTGTATAGAAAAAATAACATATTTGTTTGATGAATCAAGCTGAAAATCGTTTATCCCTATGTTTTATTTTTGGCCGCACATATAGTTTGTAAAAAAATACCATTTGCATGGGAACAAACATCTGGAGGTTGATCCTTATTAATTTTATTATTTTCTAAACAATACATCTGAAGTACATTCAATTATATGTCAATGATGATATATATATATATCCCGTGGTCAATTTCATGTCTCATTTAGGATGATCTTACGTAAAACATATCAATTTGTTCCATCAAGACGTTAAATGAGGGAAAAATTATTGATACTGATATTTTTATACAAAAGGTTCAATGGACATTTTGAAATTATATTATAAGGGCAATTATATATGCACGAACAAAATTCAAATAAATCAACACAATTTCCCGATAAACGTTAGATACATTGTACTAGCATTGCTCTACATAGGACTTTACCGACGTTTAAATAACATATTGGAAAATGATAAAACAAATCGCTTGTGCTTCTCGTCTTGGAACCGCATCCTGACACGTTGCACTTTACATTTTTGCCATGAGAGGAAATATTGCGGATCTTAATAACAGGTGATTGGTTCTAACCTATTGACGTAGCTATAGTAGCGGATGTCTAATCTTCCACAAGCATCAAATTAAATTTGTGTATCATTGAAATAAAAAAATTGTTGAATGATCAAATCTTAATAAATTTCAAAACCATATGTATTTTTTTTGAGACTTTTGGCACATGCTGTCACTTTTGGAGACTTTATGGCCGGAAACTTTTTTTGGGTGGATACTATGTAGAATATATTGTAGTTATGATAATATTAATCTTACTGAAATTCTTATAAATATAAAGGTGAACATTACACCGGGATGGTTTTTACAAGAATTTTATATAATCTAAATGTGTTACTTGTTGTATGTACATAAAATCCGGCACATGTTTGTATTCCTTAGATGAATTTGTAGATTTATTTGCTTTGTTTTGCACACGATATCAAAAATGAGAAAATAATTGTATTATATTTTATATTGTGTGTTTTTAGAGTTTTCATATGCTTCAAAGGTAATTTGTATCTCATATTCAAAAATAAGTTTTTATAAATTGATATTTTACATTAATCTCTTTTAAACATTAATCTTACATTTTTTCTCTTTTAATGTATTCTCAAAACAAGTTCAGTGAACTTTTCGTTAAACAAATACCGTATCAATAATGGTTAACTTCATTTAACATGTTCAATAAACTTATTGACATTTGTTACGTAAGATTATCCTAATATGAACACGGGTTATTTATATAATTTTTGACATATAGACGTCTTATTGAACGTATTTCAATTATTTTATTTGTGCACTTACAAAATGCATGAGTATAGTCATCCAGCATCCAACTGTTAGTTCTCATGCTCGTGTCTCTTAACAATGTGCGTCCATAAATAAACATAGTAATCAAACAATTTCAGCTTGGTTCAATTAACAAATATGTTTCATTTGTTATACACAACCCATCAAATAAAGTGCATTCATGATTTTAAACGTGATAAGCAGAAAAGGAGTGGATGTTAAAAGCTTTCGTCTAATAGTACTTTTAATTACTGGGTGAGAGACACGAACTATAAAGATTTGTTTAGGATTAAATACCATTCAATAATCCTTAAAGAAAGTACATAAAATAAGTTAATAATGATCTAAATAAATACATATTAGTTTTACTAATCTAAAAAAATATGATTTTTGTTTTGATAAAGTACATATTTTTATGCTTTGAATGGATTAAATATCTGATTCTATAGAAACGTTAATAGATTCGAATAAATCACGTTTTATATATCCGCAATCTTTCCTCCATTTGAAAGATATAAAAAGGACAAAGAAAACCTTCTTTTAATTTGTCCACTATGTTCTTAATAGCGTTTAAGAAACTGGTGAAAGACGTATCAATAACATAGTAAACATAGCTAGTTGATCTACTGATCTACACGTCATGGAACTGAATTTTTAAACTGCATAGCAACTCCGGACTTCTTAATTGATCTAAGGCAAACAATAGTTACTTAAGCCTTTAAACAATCAATAAACAAACACTGATGCTTAACAAGTCTTTTTTAGACTCTTTTTGCGTCATCTATATAATCTGCTTCAGTTCATAATTATGTCCAACTATTATGTCCAACTTTTTTGGTTATATTTGCGTCACCTCTATGATAGGCTCTATGCTTCAGTTCATAAACACAAAACCCGGACGGATAATATAATTGACAGTTCAGTTATTGAGATGTGTTTATATGTCGACTCATTATATCGATATCGACAATGCACTTCAAGAGCTGCTCGCCACAAAAATGTGTTCACAAGAAAATCCCTGCTTACTTTGAAGTTTTAAGACGATACGTCTGTCTTGGTGAGTCGAGCAAAGCCTTTAAATACAATATAAACGAAACAATTATTTTGTGTTTTTATGTTATTGGAATGTTGCAAAGAGGAGACTTTTTAACCTTTTGAAAAATATGTCGTCCCTCTTTGGCTTTTGCTAAAATTTCAAATAAAATTACTAACAAGATTCAAAAATGGAGATTAAATTACAAATTGATTTGTGCTATATGTATATTCATATTGACACATAAATATATACACGGATGGAATGGTATGCTCTGCTGCCAATATGACGCTTTAAAATAATAGATGTATGCATGCATGCCTTCATTTTGAATGCGATCATTGCACGGAACAACTTGCCCTGATTTTTTAATCAAAATTATCTATCCGATGACTAAACAAATTATATATTTCGTCCAACATTATGTTAATCCTCCTATATCAATTGGTCATTATAAATAAGGATTGGTAAGTAGCAAAAATATGAAATTATCATAATAACATTTATTACGTAGCCTTATGGAAGCATAAAGCATGAATCTCGCATCATGTGTAACATTGCAATACATGTTACCAAAACATGTTAATTCGACTTAACACACTGTTGCACGGAGCCATCCAACGAATTACAACTCCTGGGCATTGAGTACATAGCGACTAATGAGCCAAAGAACAATATACCAATGTGTAATTATTTATAGGAACCCTGGACATTATAAAGCTCAAGGAGCGTGCATTGTCAAGTTCATTAAAAGTGCAACCTTGTTGACACCTCTATAATAGATTGAATATATCCAAATAAGAAGATGGCGGGCTATTAGAAATCCTATAATCTTTGAAATCATATAATTTAAGAAAAACATATGCAAGATAACATGCACATTTTTACACATTTCAGGCCGCAAATGTTTTAACAGTGAGCATTTTTAATAATCAACAATAGCTCCAAAAAAAATAAAATAAAAAAATATATTTTAAAAGAAAACCTACACTAATCGTTTGGATTATAGAAAAACATTAGAAAGGATAATAAATTACATCATATCAGCCTTTTGTAATATCTTTTTACTAATAATAATAATATTTTTGATTAAACATTGTTTTGACTTTAAGCACATAAATTCAAGGATATCACAATGAATAATGTCAGCGTATTGTACCAAGCGCTATCATTGCTCAACACCATAACATACGTCCTATCACAAAGCCTTAATGGAGAATGCCCAATACAATTCGAAGCATACACCAACTCTGCTGTATTTCAAGATTTCTGCAGCGTGTACCATTTCAACTTAGACCGTGTACTCGAACCCTATCGCGATGATGTGTGCTATAGCCAGTGTACTGTATCGGATACCTGCTGGTACTACTACTATGAATCTGCGACTAGCCAATGTCACGTCTGTTTGCGGAAACCGCATCGTTTCCATGTGAACGGATTAATGAGTGAGTTGGCTGAATCAGTTAATGTGCCAGCGGTTGGAGAATCGTTTCAGGCCCGAATTGGTAGGGCTATTGAAGTTCAATCGCAGGAGTACTTGTACATGGATTGTTCATCACCCTATATAGGAAGACCGGACGGCTTGTCAGCGCCCCTCGGTATGAAAGATATATTTCATTAGAAAAATATGTTAATCAAGTCGCCATTAATTAATATATTATATGCTGTCACAATCAAGATTCAAAATAAATGTACATGATATGTCATTTATGCAAAATAGCTTATCAAAATTCATAATACATTTCCGTGAGCTATCTTTTTATGTAATTGAATGTAAATCATATTTATATTGTATTTCATGAAATTGCCAAAATTAAAGAAAGTGTGATTAATATTAGAAACTTAATCTTTTGGTCAGATTTTTCATTAGAAAATTATGAAAGAATTTAAGGGGTCTTTTTGTAGCTTAATGAAATCATTAATACTGAAATAACTTTTAAATTTACTTTCTTCCAACAGGTATATCCCTTGCAAACGGAATCAGCGAAATTCAGTTCTGTCAATTCGGTACCAACTACATTGGAGGTTTTCGTGTAGTATCACGAGACGGCGATAGTGATACAATTGGATGCACACATAGCTCGAATAACTGGAACAACCATGCAGCCCTGGTAATTGCGGAAAATGAAGATATCACTCGATTAGATCTGTACATGAATAGCTATGGCCTAAAAGCAGTAAACGTCACCACGAGCGATGATAATTATTATCACTTTGTATCCATGACCGACTTTGATCCTGATCTGACACGTTCTGTGAGAGGACGCAGGATTATAGACATGGATGCGACGATCAAGAATGGGGGTATACTCGGAGAAATTCAAGTGCAATTTGAAGATTGCGAATAGCTCAATTAATTATTACATTTTTGTAAAGCTCAAATGATAAATACAAAATGATACAAACATTGCTTGAATAATATCGTTTGAAAGACTTTATATAAAAAAGACATAAGAAGTGTGTCATTTGTCAAAAAATATATCGCTAAAAAAATAAGTATATACCGAGATAGTGTAATAATCGGATTTGAATCACAATTGTCATTGTGAATAAAGACCAGTATAATAAGTGAACTGTTTATTTGGTTACAAACCTGGATGCGACGATGACATTGATGAAATAATTGGAGAAATACAAGTGCAGTTTGAAGATTGTGAATAACTCTATTAGTTATCAAAAATTGATACAAACTAAGCTTGGATAAATGTATCGTTTTAAGGTTTTATTCTAAAAATATATACAAAACATTGTCACCCGTTAATAAGAGATAGCTAAAACAAGTATATCATGAGAGTGTGAAAAGTGAACTGTGTATTTGGATTCAAGGAACATTATTGATTGTGTATACAAACGACCGGTAAATGAATGGCGTATGCATATTCTTAGAAAATCCGAAAAAAATGGATATAGCACTACAATTAAATGAGGATATACTCGGAGAAGTTCATTCCGCGATTGTGAATGACTTCATTTATTATTACAAAATGATACATACTATTATTTGATAAAATGTAGACTTTCATATCATTATTTCTTATTCCTCGCTATAGACAGTTTATCCTGTTAATCTAAGAAGTGTGATGTGGATTCGGATTCAAGGAACATGTTCAAGACTGTGAGTGAAAACCTATAGACAGAAATGGAGTCAGAGGAGGGGCTGTTTGTTGTGGATCCTCACAATGTTGCTTGGATATCACTTTGCGCCTCTTTGTTCCCCGTCATGTTTATTAACCAAATACACCAGAGAAAAATCCGTTTGTTCCTAATTATTAATTCAATTTGGATACTCCATTAAGCCTATTGTATATTATTTTTTTTTGCTAGCGTGAAGGGTCTGAATCAGGACCTGGTTAGAGTTAAATTACTTTGGTAATAATTACTACTGGCGGTATCTTGATTCAGGGCGCAAGACGTCTTTAAACTACCATAAACCTGGAGCAAATATGCTAAGCCTGTTTAGTATATTATGGTTTTGCTGTTAAAGTGTGCAAGTAGGCCAATATATAAAGCACATAAACGTGCCAGTAAGAATATTGTTAGAAAATTAAATGATATGCGTTTTAAGTTTCCATTTAATTGTTTCTTTTCAAGATGTGTGATGAGTATAAAAAATTATTCACACAGATATTGCAAATATAATTTTTTTTTCAATTAAATAAAGGTCAGTATATAAATGACTTAAATATGCCAGTAAGATAATTGTAAGAAAAATATACAATATAATTTTTTAACGTTTTTCAAATAATTGTTTCATTCGTGATATGCAATTTGTTGATTGAATACATTCACATTGAGACTGCAAATGTTGTTAAGGTATTCGATTAGAATCAAAGTCAGTATATAAAGAGTATATATATACATGTATGCCAGTAAGACGATTGAAGGGCTCCTGTAGCATTATGGTAAGTCTGAAATTGACGTTTTAAGAAAAGAAGCATTGAGTGTTTTGAAATTGGTAATTTGTATAAGTTTTGGCAAATGGCCAAAGGATGAAGATATTGTGATTGCATTCCGTAGCGTAATTTCAGTATATGATATGGATGTATTATCCTGTGACAATTTGCAATTAATTTAAATGAAACATGCTATGTCGACTTGACACATTGTTTCCTGTAGCCATTCAATCGTTAGAAAATTAATTAATTTTTTTTTTCATATAATTGTTCATTTCTAAGATATGTGATGTGCATAATCAAGGCCAGTATATAAATGATGTGCGTATGCCAAAAAGAGAATTGTTAGAAAATTGATTTTTTACGATGTTTTTATATATACGCTTTTATATTATTGTTTAAGACTGCACATTTAGTTGAGGTATTTAATTCTAATAATATCAGTGTGTTTATGCCAGTAAGACAAAAGTTCAATAATTGAACACTATTACTAAAGAAGTGTTTTCATATAATTATAATTTTTCATATATGCGATGTGTGCATTGCATTTTTTTTACATTGTGACATCCCCTTCAACTTGATTGGTTCACTTGAATAAATTGCTTTGAGTTTGAATACTTAGTTTTTACCAGTAAGAATTCTAACGTTCGTGTTAGTGGATTCAATGTTCGGCATTTCAGTTTCTAAACCATCTATCAAAATATAAAAGACATTTTCTTCCACGAAAAAAGATGGAAATAACGTAGAATAAAATAGACAAATACCTATTGGTTAAACGATTTCCGATCTTACCTTATTAAGTCAAATGTTCAAACGTGGAAAATATGTCAGCAATTATTTTGTGGTACCTTTATAAACGCGCTACAGATATTATAATGCAAATAAATTAAGAAGTCTATTTTTTATGTGAAACCTTATCTTGCTTCAAGTAATGATGCTTTTGTTAATTTAAGCATTGTCATTTTGGACCTGATACAAATTGACATCGAGTAAACATTGCAATCATAAAAATGTGGATTCCTGAATTTCTAGAAAAAAAATCAAAGCGAATCAACGAAATATTTAACTCAAATGCAATCCAGAAGACATATGGTATGAGCGCTAGGCATTTCTGTTTATGGATCAACAAATAAAATGAAGCATGAGAACAAAAGTTAGCCCTTGATGTCCATAATCAACTACTTTTGACGCTACAATAATTCCAAACAAATGTGCCGCAGCAGATACATGCATATTTCAGTTCATTTGATGTGTTTTGAGGATGGTCCATTTATCTATGTTATGGGATTATACCCTATAATAAAACCTGCACTTTCCGCCCTAGATCTCACTAATATTCAATGAAAGTGTTGTAATTAAACATAATTTTTCTGTCCAGGATCTGAATAATATTCAATGATAGTGTTTTAATTGACCTTAATTAACTTACAACTAGGGTACGTTACTAAAACAACACATTGATTTCTTATTCAATTACGGTTTTTATAGTCTAATAAAACAGACCAAGCATGAAAAGCATTGAATGTAGCATGAATGATGTTGGGATAAACAGATATATTATATTTAGCTGATTCGTCTTTGCTATAGTCCGGTTTGATTTACAATCCCATCGAAATTTCCTTTCGAATGTTTTAGAACGTTTGGAATTAAAACATGTTTAAAGGCTTTAATGTTTTCTTTTGGAATAAACGTGTTGCCAATTTCTATTTTTAGATACATTCTTAAATAATGATGACCAGAATAGCCAAATATTTTGAATTCCGTTAGAACAGCGTGTAAAACTTAGGGCATAGTCTCACACCTCCGTTTTTACATTGCCAATATATCAAGTTTTTATGTTTATTAGCTGAAGCAAATCATATTCAAGTAGATGACGCAAATTGAAAACTTGTTTATCATCTTTTTGTGAAGATTTTTATGCTTATTCGCTGAAGCAAATCATATAGATTACGCAAATTTATATAAAAACCTTGGCATCATTGTGACTATATTTAGTGTATGAGGGCTTAAGTAACTCTTGTTTGCTTTGGATCAATCAATATATTTACTCATTGGTCCTTTTTTATTTTTCCAAATACATAAAATTGCGTATATATAAAACAAAATCAAATATATCAGGTGTTATGTATATTTGCCAGGTTTATTTTATGTTATTTTACTAATCAGATGCCGTAAATCTTATTAAAAATTATGTTAGGCATAATATGAAGTCTATAGATTTGTTGTCAGTGCTCTTAAGTTGTTTGCTTTTAATCAATAAAGAAGTCCGGAGCTTCCATGTTCTTAAAGGGTGATGTTACCTGCATCTTTTTTCCGCTATGTTCTTTATGGATCTTTAATTACCTCTCAAAATCTATAAAGAACGTAGTAGACAAAAACATAAAGAATCTAGAGAAGAGAAGATTTACGTCATGAAACCGCTCCCTAACACATTGGTACTTTTATTCCTTTCAATTAGAGACATTTTGCGGATATTTTAAAATGATTTGCTCTAACTTATGGAGTAACTATAGCAGCAGATATTCAATATTTCATAAATATAAAGAATATATTGTGTTTTATCCAAAGAAAAGTAGAAAAAAAACAACGTTGATTGATCATATTTGAATATTTTTTAAACAAAGCAGTATTTATATCAATCATGTTTACTTATTCTATGAATTGTCTTTAAGATTAAGCTCCAACCTATCTTTATCGTTCATCTAAATAAACAAACAAATATATCGTAGCAACTCATTTGGTTCGGTTCAATGCTTTAGCAATGCATACTTACACGTCATTTTATTTGGTGTGTATAACAAATATTTAAAACACATGTTCGTTTAATGAATCGTGCTGGAAATGTTTGATTCCTATGTTTATTTATGGACGCATATGTTTTTGTATATTTGTAAAGAACGACACATGCCTAATAACAAACATCTGGAAGGTTTCCCATGAATGATATTCATATATAAATATTGCATCTGAAATGCATTCAATTTCATATCAATAACGTAATAAATAACTCGTGGTCAACTGTGTATCTCAATGAAGACTATCTTAGGTAAAACACATCAATAAGTTTATTGAACAAGTTAAATGAGGGAAAAATATATGGATACTGTTATTTTTTATACGAATGGTTCACTGAACTTTTCGAAGTTATATTTTAAGGGTAATTCTATATTAAGGTGCAATTTATTATACTAACAATATAAAAAACGTACTGAATATGAAGCATATCGAAACATTTAGCACTAAAACGACACAATATAATATATCATACAACGGTTTTTCATCTTATTACATGTGATGCAAGAAAAAAAGAAATCAACACAATTTTTTATGAGCATATTAATCTACAAGACCTTGTGTACAAACAAAAAAGACCATACACATTTAGTTTTTATACATTTTCTTATGATTTAAGTATGCTATTTGACAATGCAGTGTTCTAATTACAAAATATTTTATTTAAAAACAAGTCTCTGAGTAATAAAGATATAAAGCATACTGACGATCAAATGGAGAATATATTACGATCAGATTCAATCATACTACAATACCATGCTTATAAACCCGACCTTTGCATATAATCTATATATCAAATATGTTAATGTTGAAAAAATAAACAATGAAAAAGTGCTATTAGTTTTATGTACTTGTAATACTAAACTTTGATTCAGTGTGAACTTATATCATTCTCAACTCCATCGTCAGCGTGTTATATATTTTTGTCGCTTATTTATTTATTTCAGAATAAAATATGTTGCAAATAAAACATAAGATGTTGTTTAAACACTCCTTGAAAAGTGGAGAGGTAGATAGGGTGGCAGGTAGACAAATACACGTGTAGATATTGCTAAAATGATTAAGATCTTTACACTTCCTGACAGGTAAATGTTTACACTGATTAAAACAAATCGCTAATGATTTAAAATATATTTTGAAACCGACATAACACAATAATCATATCTTTACGATAGCCTTTGCTAAAGGCAAAATAAATAAATGGATTATTTATATGGTTTATGAAATAAACATACGATACAAAATAATTATCTGTTAATCTTAATAAAAAGACAAAGGCGGATCCATATGTTACAATAAAGCATATTATTATGGCAAAGAATGTTTTAAGTACAGTCATGTGTTTATTGAGGGAGATTTGTTGGGGACCGTCTGGTTTTATCCTATCCGTTTTAACAGGACAACTCTTGCTTTGAGATGACAGTGTGTTCATTTGTAATCTGAAATAAAATAGGTTTACATTAAGCTTATTAAATAGTCATTATGTGTATTATAAGGAGCATCAAAGATGTAAAAACTATCAAAACTAGCTTCAAACCTTTATACATATAACGTAAAAGTTATTTTCTCTTTTTGAATATAGTTGTTTTCTTACCTTTCATTCGCCACTTGATTTCCATATGATTTATGATCAGTTTTCTTTCTATCTAAAACCTGTCTTCTAGTTTTGATCAATCTAATTATAATTAATATATAAAATACAAATATTGCTATCAAGACAGTTAATGTGAATAATGCAATACATATATCCATCACTTTGTTAACATATGCTTCGTCGTTTAGCTGTTTAAGCCTAAAATTCCACGTTAACACCGTTAGTAGACATAAGACCAAAATGAAAATCGAGCAATATGTACGTTGATGTCCTTTTTGTGCATAATTCATTGGATAGTATACCGCAATAAATCTGTCAATTGATATAAAAAGTAAAAGGCTTATATTAGCATTGAACGCAAATCCTATAAGAGAAAATCCGGTTTTAATCAATAATATATCTTCTGGTTTCCTTGTTTTTGGATCGAAAAAGGGCAAAAATGGAAGTACGATTGTACACGCAAATATATCCACCGCAGCTAAGGAAATAACGTAAATTTTATGATGATGCAATTTGACATTTTTAGATTCTAAATAAATTGTGCTGCCATTTCCCGCAATTGAAAATAACATAAAAGCCGATATTATTAGGATGTGCCAGTAGTACGAAAGGATGTTTTCAGTTGTAACGATGTTGTTTTGCTCGAAAAATATTTCAGTAAAAATCGATTCCGAAGTTGAATATTCATCAGTAAATGTTGTTTCTATTTCTGTTGTAAATTCCATGATATAAAATATGAGAATTAAGAATCAAAGAACACTCTATATTTACAATCCTTATTAAGGTTTTAAGTTTATTCTATTAAACTCAAACACTGAAACACTGAACACTGAAACTAAAATAGAGAGATCGTGGCAGCGTTCTTGTGAATTCACCTGTCACTTAATATATAATTACAATATATGTTAGATTATTTTGTTGAACTCTAATTAACCCTTCGCAATTCAGAAAATTATCGACACAGATAATAAGGTAGGGCATTTATTAGGCTGTCATCTCATGTTATGCTATAGGAAAGGCTTATTAAGGAAGTTGCTGGATACTAATTATTTACTATGGATTCATTACTCTACAAAAACTTCCGTTTGGCATATTTCAATTTACAGTTGCTTATTGTACAGTGACAAATAACTTTCTATTGATAAAGAGTTCCGTGCATCAATACATTACTTTATAAAGTACGTTTTTGCACTGATTATTTGACTCATTATTCATATCATATGAAGTACTAAATTGATCTTATTTTGCATCACCAACCGTATATCTTGAGAGTAGATGTTTCTTATTAGAACAAAACTCTACTTTATACACGGAAATCAAAAAGCATTTGATGGAAAAGAACTATTCAGTCGTAATAGCGCTTGTATTTCGATATATGCAGATGTATATATGACGTATAATAAAATAAAATCTATTTTATGTCCCGTTTATGAATGTATAATTTAATTTTGAATTTATATATAAAAATCTATCAAATAAACTTATTATGTATCATTAGATAATGATTTAGTCAAGCTGACACTCAAATTATACTTCAGATATACCTTGTATTAAATTAAAATGGAGTGTAATTACTAAACAAATACCACCTTTCGCTGTCGTTTCTCGTTTTCAATAAGCATTCCAATTTTATCATTACAACTTAATGATATTCATTTACAAGGGTGTTGATTGTAATGACGCACATGTAATATTCTATTGTAATATTTCCACTGCAAGAGAAGTAAAACCAGCATTTGTTCATTAAGTCTCAATCACAACATATCAACACACAAGTCAAGAAAATCATTTTCTTTGTCGTTGATTTTAATTTAGAAACACGTAGTTTATTTCAAAGGTTTGAAAAACAATATACGTATTTTGTTATAATTTTTGCAAACAAATAGTTGTGATACGTTTAGATCTATATGTTTAAAGATATTTTCCAGCCTAGTAAATACTATGAATAATTGTATAAAGGTTCCAAGTGGAGCTTAGAACTGCTTGTTTGGTTTCAAGCTCAGTTAATGTTTTATCTAAGTCTGTCTGCATATGTACAATCAAATATGCTTAAACCGTCACTTTTCAATTGGAAACCACATTCTTAATGTCACTGTTATTTGTTTTTTATTTATAATGTAGAGTGTTTCGATGTGTTTGAAGGTTCTCGATACCTTGATACATATAATCAATTTTTATTCTTTCTTTATTTACTTATGATGCTGCATGCATTTAAAATAGCTGTCCATAAATAGTACTTAAATTACTCATATCGATGTTATATGTAGATGTCGATCAAATCAATCAAATGCCAATTAAATTACTTTGCATGAAAGACTAAAATATGATATTAAAACTGTAAGTGTTATTATATATGCATTCATCAGACTCATCTTTGACTAAACATGTACTTGAAATGTATAAATACATGAACATCTTAAAATCTTATTAATTTTATGTGAATAGCTTTACATTATTTCAGGTACCAAATGAGAGGTATAAAAATTATGCGCTACGACCAAAAACTAATGTTAAGCATTTGTATCTAAACCATTAACAATCTCTCAGTTATGCACCAACATATGATTGAAACTCTTCTAAACTGCGGACAAATTAATATGACCCTCCATGGAAATTTAAACTATCTTGTGTGTCGGGTTCCCATTTTTAAATGGAATATACTTGGTACCTGAATAAATACTTGGACTCGTTCGAACTTCAAAACAAACATATATATACACAAAGCTTTTAGACTTATCAGCCGTCGATCTCATCATCGGACTGTAAATTAATGATCACTTAAGAGATGGGTGCTTATCAGTCATATGTCCAGTATTTATGTTCCTCGACGTCGATGGCGTGACAAACACATTTACTCCATTGTTCACTGGTGATATTGTCAAAGCCTTGAAACACAATTTATCGAACTTGGTCTTATTCAAATTTTAGATTTTACTTCTAAACAGCTAAACGCAAGTCTACAAAGAATATACAGTGAAAGATTTATATGCGTGAGCTAGATTGTTCATGAACATGCACAAAACATTCACACAAGAATCACATACACGGAGCACTTCACTGGAAGTCTATTACATAATAACCGCATAGAATTCCAAATACCTGTTAAACAACGTGGGCTTGGGCAGCGTATCAATATATGATTACCACGAAACCAAATGATCTTTATGCAAAAAAGTCAATTTATTTTAAAATAATTTATTCATTAAACGAATTCTCCTTTATTTTTCATTCAATTTACATGATAAATATAAGAAAATAACACCTTTTTTTCATTTAGATAATGTACGTAAATCACACTTCGGTGATGGATAGGAATGGAAATATGGGGAATAAAACCAGAAGACTCAAATCAATTTGGCCGCACTATATATTTACTTTTATTCGGCATGCTTGATTTATATAATTATTATGATAAAAAGTGTTTGATATTTCTTATATTATAGATTTATCTTGCTGGGAATAATTAGAGTAGCATAATTTTCTCAAATCATATACGCTAAGTTTTGCATCAGAAAATCCAACTTTTCCACAAATGTTTAACTAATTTAAGATCATAATATATAGTATTATTGCATTTTTTCAGTATATAATTAAGAACTTCTAAAATGGTTCGTCGAGTGCTCCTTACATTTAAACATTTTAACTTGAACATCAATAAAATAGACCAGTGTTATGTAGTTTTGCTTTTTGAAAAAAAGAGGTTTAAAATAACATATATTGAAAAAAAAGTCTTAATAAAATATTCAAAATTTGAATTGCTGTCAATAAAACGCTTTTTGAAATAAATTTAAAAGAAAAAGATATAATAAAAACGCATAATTGGTATTTAAGTTAATCGAATTATTGCAAACTATCGAAAGGCATTTCTACTGGTCAAGTGAATTTATTTGAGTGGGACATTAAGTGTCTTGAGTTACATTCGTTCTTGAGATATCATCTAAAAATACTGTTTTATGTATTTTCGACGTATATGTGATCGCATACTGTCAAAAATACTCAAGTATAGATAAGGCGTACTAATTCGATCTTGAAATTCAATCCCCTGGCGTATTCGCTCTCGATCATTCCTCTGTACTCTAAACACGATCCGATATTATTTGAATTTGGTGGAAAATTCGAAGAGGCACAGTTACTAGTCAAGCACTTGAATTTCTATTTAACATTTAGTCTGTATATCTATTTATTCTCGAGATATCGCTGGACAGGTAAATTTTGTATCCTGTTAATATTGCGAATTGCAATAATTCTAATAGTTGTCACTAGTGTTACAATTCACCTTCACATAGCATCATTTTATTTATAAAGGTTTGTCAAATTTAATGGAATATACTTACAATAAATTAAAACATAAATAATTGCTTTATTCTATTGAAATCTAAATTCATTTGATATTTCATAAATATCACCACAAAAAAGAACAAGCATAGAAAACACCTTTCTCACAAAATCAGCCAAGTGTTTCTACCAAAGAGCACAAAACCGGGCCAAAACAGCCGTTGTTATGTTTCACCACAATGAGCATGAGGTAGGCAGTTTGTCATGTTGATAGATAGACAGATAGACGCATCGCGGTTTGTATAGTCTTGATGTATGATTAATACCATAAAATTATGATATTTTCTGACAAAAAAACTTGGCGTGTGTAGCCACATATTGACCTATCTTTCAAATGTGAAAGTTATAAAGGATTACATAAATATTTATTAAGTATTTAACTGTAGTGTAATACTTAATACTTATGATATTCATCAAATAATCAACGTATCATTATAAAGATAGCATAATTTATTATACATTTTTTGATATTATATATTTTTATCTTAGAATAATTCATTTATTTATAAGAAGTACTTACGTAAGGTTGTATCAATCAAAGAATGTATTATTAGGTTCGATGTGCAAGTGTGACATTATGTTAAATTCTAAATTGATGAGACATTGGTATAATGTATATAATAGTTGTAGCATTTGAATTGTCATGATATGGTATAAATATATGGACCCAGAGTCCGATTCAAAGTTACAAATAAAATAAATAAAAATAAATAGAAATAATCGAAAATGAGGTATAATTTGCCATTTGCGAATGACGCAAAAAAAATATGCTTGTCAAACGCTATCACCCTAATGAGCAAATTAGGCTGATTTATTTTGCTGAACCAAGACAAGTTGTCATATTTCCCTTCCATTTCCAATCTCGTGGTTCATTTGTATTTTTATCAAATATAAATATTCTGCCCAACCTCTCTAATATTTAAATAAAAAGACGACAAGAAGGTAATAGATTAATTGCTTTTTCTCAAATATATCCGATCAAAAATATGTTTTCATGGTTAATAACCGATAGTTTTAATAGATTACGAAGTTATATTGCATGCAGTGCAATTTGTTAAATATAAATAAAATCTGTATAAACAAAAATATACTAAACTGCATCTCAGACCTATACTTAATGAAAATTTAACTATCTTCAAAATGTCTGTTTGGAAAATGAAAGGTGAAGGCCGAAATACCCCGGATGTTGCAAAATGTAGATGTTTATTTCTTAAATGCAATTTTTCTGTTTAATCAGCAATCGTTTGCTTCATACTGGGTTCATCAGTAAACTATAAGTACTGTTAAACATAATATACTTAAGGTAAGTCGATCAACGGCATGGAAATACATGCTTTTTGGTTCCTGTCTCCCCTGAAGAATAGTGGTCCCTGTTGTTAATCTTTACCTTCCTGTTGTTTCTCCTATGACAATATTACAGCCGTATACATAATTGAATGTTTCTGATGACTTACGTCGTTTACAGTATTGATACTTAAATTTCGTCTGATAATAACTCGCATTTACTGCGTTGACAAAGGTAAACAAGAGCCTCGAAAAGAACTCAATGCCAATGGTTTGAGTGTTTTTTTTTTCAGTGGCATCATATTTGTCATTCAACCCGATTGTACTAGATCAGTTGTGAGTTTGAGTGTTTCAATCTAATAATGCCAAGAGCATGTTCTTGATACAGATTTATCAATCATAACGTGTAAGCACTCGTGTGATATTCATGATTCAGGAACGCATGGCATTTGATCAGACAAGTTTAATATTTGAATTCACTTGTCCCATGAGGCGAACTACATGAGCTCACTCACAAATGGCACAAACAATACATAACAAGTATTATTATGGTCGCACATGCCAGCGTTTGACATTAGCGGTCGCACGGTCGCAAATGCGACTAACTTTTGGGCCGCGCGACTAACTTTTTAGAGTTAGTCGCGCACTCCGCGACTAACTTT
>LQRL01093844.1:1622-16933 GCA_001703475.1 Hydroides elegans | reverse complement strand
TAATCACGTACACGGTCCACTAAGTACAAATAAACAACAATGAACGTTATTATATGCATGTAGAAAATATAGAAGATTCGAGAATACACATATCTTGACACAACTTCAGACATTGGTTTATACGTGTGTAAAATTTAAAAGCTCTAGCGTTATTCTTTCATACCAATTTCACGTGCACAAAGTGCTTGGCATCTGAAAACAAAGAAAAAAATCGGCAATTTTCAAAGTGCTCCAGAATCGACAATTTTCAATCGATCGAGATGAAACTTTGACGAGGCACAACTTCAAACATTGGTGTATACGTGTATAAAATTTAAAAGCTCTAGCTTTATTCCTTCATGCCGAACTCGCGTGCACAAACTACCCTATGTCAAGGGGGACGGACAGACGGACAGACGGACAGACGGACAGACGGACGGACAGACAGACGGACAGACACGCTCAACCCTATATCCCTCCGTTTCACGGGGGATAATAAACACAATGAAGAAAAATAACACCAAATTCAATACTGTACCTGCACTTCCAAATATCCCTGTACTCTGATTGGTTCCGGTTGCCGATGGTTGACCAAACACTCCACTGGATTGGTCAACTGGTTTCCCAAATAAAGTAGCTGGTTGCGAAGCAGATGCAGGTTTTCCAAATAAGGAAGCCTGCGGATCCGTCGTTTTACCAGCACCAAAAATTCCTGCTGCGGATTGCGATTGTTGTGAACCACCAACGGGTTTGCCGAAAAGTGTCGTCGTTCCATATTGGGTGGATGAAGATGATCCACCAAAAGTGCTACTGCTTTGTGTGGATGACGTTGGTCCCCTTTTTTTCAGCGTATCAATCATGTCCGTCTGTGTAATATTTTACAAACCATTAAATAAACTTGAATTTTGACATCCGATGAAATATCAACAATGTGTAAAAGAGGGTACCGTTTCGAAAATGTACACAATCGTTGACTATTTAGATAACATTATTGGATAAATTAAAAATAAATCTACCGCACTTATTTCTCACTTTTATTTATTTATGCACGGACAACTTTTAAATATAAGTGCGGAGAAATGTGAAAAAAAGTTTTCCTTTTAATAACATATAATGCAAATAGAATGATAATGTATTGTTTAAATAGTAAAACATTTAAAGTGTAGATCTTACCAGCTCACCCTTTGCGATGGCATTTGGATCTTTGATTCTCGCCCGCTTGGTTTGCACCTCTGTCGTCAGCTGTGCCACCATTTGTTTCTATGGCAACGATAGATAATTGTTATGGTTACCTGTATAATTATCATGTTTGAAACATTTGAAAGTTTCTCAAACGTTTAAATAAAGAGGATATAGATTTTAATACATGTACCATAATACTTTGAGATGCAGAGTTGTTTAGAAAAATTTCGCAAAAAAAAAAAAAACATGCAAATCCCAACTTAAAATGTTTTTTTGATTCTGGTCGCTACAAAAATCGTCTTACAAATTAGAAGAAATACATAGACTAATTCAAATTTCTGTATTCTTCTGATTTACATAAAAAAATAAAAACTCACATAGGAATCGAAGGTGTTGCTTGCGCGCGCATCATAAGCCTTCATCCTAAGCTCTTCCGGAGACAGGTCTTCAAATCCTGGTTATAAAAAGTTTCCATAATAATTTTAAAAACACATATTACTGCAATGAATGTTTTAGAGAATACACTTGAAAGGTAAGCACAAAATAAGTAAAAGTATTTTCTTAGTACTTTTTTTTTTAAATTTTACAAGTATTCTTAAATGATTGATATATTCTTTGTACCGTATAGGATTGTGGAAAACTGTTTCAATGAGGATAATTTAGTAGTTTATGTTTTAATACAGCGCACACCTGTTCATCTCTTAGTTTATCTTGGTTCAAATACGACCGGGTGGTTACTTCAATCATGAATATAATGTATTCCCTTCTTATCCTGAAAATAATTGCCATATTTTTTTTAAACTTTCTTTTATAACAATAATATATTAGGGCCCTTACCTGGCAAACAGTCGTAGTCACCACCCCAGGACACACATGTAAACAGCCACATGTTTCCCTTTTGCCACTGGTCCATTGCATCGGACAGCAACTCACTGATATGAAGATATATGATAATAATTAGAAATAAATAAATTGCGGTTCGTACCTACATAGCTATGTTACAATGTATAATAACAAATACATACGCGAGGGACGTATTATGCTGTGCACTTAAGTAGAATTATCCGTTCAGATGTTAAAATATAATCTTGCAATTATTAATAGGAATTAACTTTACAAAATGGAAATTAGTTTATATTTTGGTTTGAAATGTGTAAATTATTTTTTTACATAAACAAAATGTTTATTAAATTTATGAATTATTAAGTTTAATGATTTCTTAAAAGACTCTCACCTGATTTTTCCAAAAAACTTTCAAAAGAATATCGGGCTCCAACTTACATGATTTCATTGGAGGACATATCTTTGATGTTTTGTGACTGGGCACCGCGGTTTTGTTGATTTCTACCTGCATACGTTCAATCATAATAATTATGATCACAATTTTAATGTTCCATACGTATTTTTTTTTTACAATGCAGGGATAATTCTAGTGTGCGACATGTGCGCCATGTTGCACATTTTTGATATGAGGCGCACATTAACTTTGATTAAAATCCTGAATTCCTTAAATTATTCCTGCATGTTTATCTAAATAAGTAAGCTCATCTTAATTATGGTAATGTTATTGCTTGCAAAGTTTTTGCAGGAATATAAATAGACATAAATGACATGTGATTTAAAACTCCAACACGCGTTTTTTTCAGTAGCACCCCAAAATACCTTGGTTATCCAGAGCACTGAATCTGTTTGACGAATGGTACGCGTCGCCACTGCCACCATATCGTTGCCCTTGGTTACTGTAACCTCCTCGCCCTTGGTTACTCCAAGAATAATTTGTCTGTCTGCCACCTCCTCGGTCACCACCTTGGTAGCTATAGTTGTCATTTCCCCTGTAGTTCTGTCTGCCGCCACCCCTGCTATTTATATGATCTCTGGCATCGTAACCTGTTGATAAACAATTATATTAATGAGAAATATTGATACGCAGATCTTACTTTTTTTAACATTCAAACCCCTTTAGGTGGGTATTCATAGTCACAAGCAGGCCCTAGGCATCCAAAGATCAAATGAATCTTTCAATGGTTGGGGTACAACTAAGGGCCTACGCATTTTGATCCAATGAATCTCACTGATGCATTATTTGTTAGGGGCGCAACTATAGTGTGACGTGGGTCTTCCCAGGCGATTTGTGTAAGTATAACAGCATTTTCAGCGAACACGAATAGACCCCGATCACCCCATGATTGGTGGGGTTAAGATTGCTTATTGTCGATAAGATTTGCGATAGAAGAGGTTCCACTTACACTAATAAAAGAGTTTAATCAAAGGCACATTTACGAACCTAAATCATTCACCTGAGTCTACCACGAAATATATATGACTAACCGTCCGAATCATTTAGCCAATTCCAGCAATCGATCACACACGGACAGACAACGAGTGCGACTCGTACTTGTAGGGCCCCAACTTTCGAGGTTGAAATGACGGACATTCACCAAAAATAGAAAATCCATAAGCCCAAAACCGCGAGATTGTGGTCTAGAATATGGACTTTTCAATTATCAACATTCAGTCACATACATTTTCCATACAACTCCTCGATTTTTTACAATAAAGGTGGGCGATATTTCAGGTATACTCTGTGATTACGTCTCAAAAAACCACTCACTGCCATCAAACGACCCTGGATGTTGAAATTTACATCTATCCCCAAAATTACATCTGCCTTGTTGGAAAAATTTGCAAATATTGTTATTTCGACTCATATTTTAACCTTTTTCGCTTACGACCACTTATCACACAAATCAAACTTTGGCAAAATGTTTTGAAGCAATCGATCTATTCGTACAAATACTTTTATTACGTTAGATTTATCACTCGAAAAATATAGGCACCAATGGCACAATGCGGTTAACTCTTCCCCATTCAATGTCTGTTATCACACCTGGTGATTTTTTTTCAATAAAGCGCCAAAATACGAGTCCCATATCCAAGTGCTAGAAAATGCCATCGAGGAATAATATACACAATTACACGAGTGGGTCGTCGTCGTGTATGAGATTATATGGCCAAGGCCTCTTCCCAGCACAAAATAAAATTATATATCGTAAAGGCTTATCGTCAGTATTATCCTTTACTTATTCACAATCACTCTCCAGGCGTCTCTATTCTGAGCTAGTTTTATTGCTCCATATATATCCATGCACTTTGGTAGTTGTTTTTCAATCAGTTTTAGGAGAGTTAATCGTTGGCCTCCTAAAGCTTTTTCGATGGTCTTAAGCCCTCGTAGAGTGCTTTTTTAGCTGGTGCTGAATTTGTTAATCTACATATATGACCGAACACTCTAAGACGCCTAGTTGCAATTGTCTTTGACCATCGTTTTTTGATCAGCTTTTTCATATAGCTGTTCGTTCGTTATCCAATTGTTATTAGGGTCCCAACGTATGTTTAGAACTCTGCGAAGGAGTTGTCTTTGGAAAGCGTCTATGTTCTTCTATAACGTACTAGTAAGGGTCCACAATCCACAATTATATAGGAAAACACACGAAAGTAACGCGCTAAAAAATCGTAGTTTTGTTTCTTCGCTCACGTAATTGCTAGTAAATATAGGTTTCAGTTTGAGGAAAGCGATGTTAGTGCGTTGTTTACATCTATTTATATTTTCTATTGTTCAATGTAAACTGCCTACGTATTTACATTTTTTTTCAAGCTATCATCGCCATCTTTTTTTATGTTGTACATTTCGGTTCAGGATTGATTCATGAGTAGATTTCTTTCTTTGAGTTTTTCTGTAGTGATTTTTCTATATTTTCTATGATATGTTCTGCAGTAGATGCCCACCCTATGTCATCAGCATATTGTTGGTCAACTGTAAATGATGTGTCCTCGTAGTTTGAATAATGGTGATTTTCAAGATGGTGCGCTAGCAATAGAGAGTTTGGGCAAAAAATTATTTTCGGGATGACCGTTTCGGTAATCCACCTTAGGAACGTTGATTTTCTTGAATTTGTTATTTGCACAATGTTCATTGTGGTTGCTCTTAATTGTGGTTGCTCTTATCCTCAATCTCCAAACCTAATTTATCGAATTTAAGAAATTTGCCCAAACTGTCTAATGATTAGCCTTGGTGTGCATGGAATAGGCAAATGTGACATGCGGACACAAAAAAAAACACAAAGAACTTATCATTCACTCGTCTATTGTTATATAAACGATTAAACCAAGACATATTCATTGCACATTGCAAGACACATACATTGCACATTGCAACCTGGTTCTGAAACAAAGAGAACGGCGAGCACATTTTCTCGATGTGCCTAGCAAAAATCTGAAAAACCAATCAAGCAAAGAGACGGATGTAAAGCGTACTGTTGGGTTTTAAAGTAAAATTTTGAAAGTAAATCATTTACAAAATTAAGCGCTTAACCATACAAATATACTCGCACGAGTTATGTGCCAACATTTTATTAGTTTAAACAAACCTATAGACAATGGATAGCTCATTGCTCTGTGTTGCACTCAAAGTTTCTAAAGTATCTGATGTAGTCATTTATACAGACCGTTAACGGCAGATTTCGAGAAAGCTCAAAAGAGAACCCGACATTGAGGACCTTAGCAACAACTTTCGACACAATAAGTAGTCTGAATTCTCCTGGACAGAATGCTATCTCTATAGAGGCCCTCGAATGTGGCAAAATACTATATTACCAAATATTTACGGTCTTTTCATTTGTTGCAAGAGAGAAGGTTGTATTATTATAGGCAAGTGATTTGTCCCTCAATGGCCGATAATGAGGAGGCTCAAAGGAGAACCCAACATTGAGCAATAACCTTGTACACAAGAAGCCTTTAAAACCTTTAAATCACCATGACCAAACGAAGCGAAGCAATATTTTGCTTTTTATACAACAGGCTCATTTTGCGCAATATATTGCGTTTTTAAGACACGGCTTTTATTGCTCATGTGACATTAATATAATATGGACTTAAAACCGCAAAATTAACCCAAAATATTTAATAACCTCATGATTTACGGGATTCCCTATTATGGAAACTGAAATTTGAAAAAAAAAAAGGTATCTCAAATATAAATATATCAACAATTTTACAGAAAAATGTAAAATAAATGAGTAATGTAACATATGAATAATATCCTCGGTCATTGCGCTTGACCATATATTTTTCTTGAGCAATGTTCCGCATACATATTAAACTGTTTGAAACGCAAATATACCAGTAATATTATATAAAACTGTTAATCAAATAATCAAATGATAAATAATAATGCAAAAAAAAAAAGAAACAAATTTCGTTGGTTACATCCTTATTATATACTCGACAACAAAAGAAGTGTCCGGTTATTCAAATCACTGTAACTTTAAAAGTATTTGGTCGATTTTTACCAATTATGTACCAAATTAAACAGCACGTCATGTTAGTTCATTTAATAAGTCTTTACGTCTCTATATTTGCTATTGATGATTCGGCGAACTCTCGAAAATGAACGAACGAAATAGTGAGTAACAAACCCTCCAAGATGCATTTTCATGGATGTTTGAAATATCTACCAAGAATGTATACAGGTAATTGGTTCATCTGGACTCCTTAATCGCATACTCAAATATTCAAGCCAGTTGCGACGGTCGCTGGAGTCGATAAACGTATTTCGCGAATGGCCCGACCCAAGCCACCAGAAGTGCAAGCTTTGGGATAATTGTTCAAAAACAGTTTGAATATGTCAAATGCTGCCTTCACCGGTTTGTTAATGCTCCAATAATGAGTTTACAACAGTTTTGGAAAATACGTTTCGCTTAATTTTTGGTTTCTTCGAAGCACGACATTGATAAAAAAATGTGTTTTAGTGAACCTTTGGTAAATTAGTAACTAAAGTTTTCCATCAATAAAAAACACATTTTCGTGCATGTATAAGACAACTTGAATGCCGATTTCCTTGTCCTAGCCTCGTAGCAATGGTGCGCGCAAGCGTATGCATCGATAAACAGATCGAAGTGATCTACGCAATTTGAGAGCGATTACGCGGCTAAAATTACATTTAAACATTTACTCATAACTCGTAACTTTAGATTACAACGTTCTTACCTATTTAAAGCGTTTTCGCTTAATAATCGAATGCATGCGCGAAACCGCGCCCATATCGAGCGTATTTTCTATGCGTTTCGCGACATCGTATATATCGCAAGCGAGGACATCAACGGCGTTTTGGTATAATTTTTCTATTCCGCACACCCTTGAAGATAATGTTTACAATGACAGTTTTCGTTCGAACGCCCGGCCAATATAACCGGGCTAGATTATCCCTTTCAAACTTTACCGAGTTTTTTTGAGAATTACGGCTAGGCTTTTCTCCGACGGCTACGTTTCTCCGACATTTTACGATGTTCACTGCGACGCATATTGCATAGAAATTAAATTCTTCTCACCGTTTTTGAGTTACAAAAACCTAATACTATCTCTAGAACATAGCGCTTTTCCTCTCCTTCCGATACTCATTGAATGGTGATCGAAATCAATGTTTCTTAGCCCTTCGATAAAACGAACTAGACAATCGTCGAACGGATTCCAGATTGTTAGGTTTGCGAGGCCAGCTATAATTATCATAACTGAAACTAACCAACATGTTTTATTTGGTTCCATCTATGATAAAATGAAAACGTATTTACCTAAAATGACCAGAAATTTCTTTTGTTGTCGAGTATAAATTACAATCAATACAAGTATCACGTTATTATTAAAAATGCAAATGTGACATCAATTTTACATTTTATCACAACGTCTTGAAGTGTTAAGTATATGGTAGATACTTACACAAATAATAGGATTTCGTTTGAAATATCGTTTAAGTAATATTATAACTCGAACAAACATATTATTAAATTCGACTGTTTTAAAATATAAGATAACAGTTTATTATTAAAGATATTTATGTAAATAATTCATCAATTCATTTGGATTTATTTTCAATATTAAGTGTATACATACATAGCTTATACAATAATTCAGTTTATTGCACGCAAATCACATACATAACATACAATCATGGATACGAAACCTATTTTACAAATGAAATATGATATTAATAAAAGAAAGGACACTAATAGTACTTCCCTGTATATAAAATATATGTAAACATAAGTAGCCACAGAATGAAAATCCACGCCCGCACGCTTGCACGGCCGCACGCCTGCACGCCCGCACGCTCAAACACTCCACGCTGAAATCGACATTTGTCCACGCTAAAATCCTAGCGTGCGCACGCCCGCACGCCCGCACGATGTCAACTTATAAACCGCGTTTACTGTACACAATGTATTGTTTACATAAAATAAAGATATATGAAACAAGATATTGCTATTTGAATAAAATTTTTCAAATTACTGAACAGAGATCAATATTTTTTTCCGTTTCAAAATGAAAATACGCTCTGATTTATAGCACTCGTCTGCTTTTTCGATTGGAAATTTATGAAAGTTTCTTTTCTGGAGATTTTATTTTAAATATTTCAAAATGTTGGATTTTAATGAAATTAAGGTTGTTTATTAAAATAAGTGTCCCCTCTATGTAAAAGTACATATCTAGTAATGCACGTAAATGAATATACATGTATGTTCTCGGCATCAACGTGTTTTGGACCATCCTGGCTGACGAAATAGAAAAATGATATGATCATATAATATGATCATAAATCATATAAATTGAAAACGTTAAATTTTATTGAACACAAGTGAATACGATATAAAAAGATTTTTGAAATTTTGAATTGCAAAACAGTGTTAATTCGTGATTTATTTTTAAAGAATTTTTGAAATAGTTAAATTTGGTAAAATACGCTGTTTTTAATTTGATTTTGATTTAAAAATAACGTTAATTTGTTATATAAATATATATATTTCAAGAATAATATTTGATCATTTTTGTCAATGATGATTTTATCATTTCCTCCGGGAAGAACCTTAAATAAATGAGAAACATTTTTTTAAAGCAAATATATATTTAAGGCATTTTTATTTTTGTATTTTTTATATGACATGTAAACTTTTTCATATATTCATTTAATTCAATAACGAATCAAGTCAAATTGAGAGGGATTTCGTTAACAGTAATAACGCGCATACGTGAGAATTGTCCGTGAGAAAACTTCAGAAACTGTTAAGGTACGGACAGGCAGATTTGGCGATTTCCTAAGGTGTCTGCGTTATGCGATATGACTGTTCACGCACCGGCGAAATGTTTTATGCGATATTGCGATATCAAATTTGATGTAAGACTATTCTAGATCGAAATAGTATAATGTTATGTTGCAGCAGCATTGCTAAGAATTCGAAATAAACGCCGTGAATTACTTTGTGTGGCCTTTAATCTACATGCCAAGAAAATTTATGTTTTGAACATTTTGAACATACGGAGAGTGAATAAATTATTCAAAAATCATTCTAACTTTAGTTTATAGTTACCTTTTTAAAAGGGCGTCGCTCAACGTCTGAAGGACGTTTGCATAAGTCATCTGAACGTTTTTCGGACGTTCTTTTTGTCAATTATGCACAAACAACGGAAAGGACGAAGGACGTGAAAAGTACATTTTATGGACGTCCAAACGTAAATGAACGTCCATAAATCTTCATATTGAAATGTTCTGTATGCGTCAAATACAACACAAATTCACCGATTCGATAGATATAGAATATTTAAAATATATTTTGAGTTTACATGTCATTCCTTTTATTTCCAATTGCCTGGCAATTTTACCGAAAATGTTTCCGAGCAGAACTCTATCCTTGTAGTTTTCAGAGCATATATCATAAATTGGCGTGTTTTGTTGCACAGGTTCTATTAATTTGAATGTTTCTTTATTAGATAGCCTTCTAAGCTTTGCCATATTTATTGCACGCAATTTTATACTAAAGTCAAATTGTATTTTTTAACTTAAGTATTTACAAAATACACATGCCACTTAATATTGATGTCTAAGTCCCAAAGAGTCTTTATAGATTCCTTGTGCGAATCCTTTTGGACAGAGTTTCTATATACATGCAGACTCTTTAATATGTTAACCCCCCCCCTGGTTTAAGGAATTGATTCAATAGAAAAGTAAGTGTGTAATATATTTCCTTGGTAAAATTAATGTGTTTTGACTGATTATCTATTGGGACCTGGTCACACACGTGTCTATAAGATGAATCCACTTTTATTCAAAATGGATGTCATGATATCATATGAATGCAGTTAAAAATATCTGAAAATCTCTTGCAACCTTAGAAATAGTAACTGATATCAGGAATACATAACGTATAATGACTATTTTGTCCCTAGAAACTCCTTAAATTAACTAGACTAAACAAAGAATTTCGCAGACTTCGCAATTGATTTCGCAATATCGCAAAGACAGAAATCGCAATCTCACAAACATTCAGTTTTAGACATTGTTTGTTGCACTGTTTTTTACCAAATAATATCTGATATCGCAATCGCTTATTCTGCGTGAACAGATTTCGCAACATCGCTCGGGACGTCAAAATTCAATATCGCTGGGTTTCTATATTTTCTTTGAATTAATTTGCGATTGCGAAATATTTCGCGGCTGGCTGTCCGTACCTTTACGCGTAAAGGTAAGTTTTAATTGTGCATAGTCATGACTCCATATTTGTCATAAAAATAAACGAACGACCTATTTTTAAAACAAATGAATATTTAATGCTATTCTAACCGAATAAAAAAGTGTACACGACAGACTTTGTTCCGATAGCAAAAAAAGACCCGACTGAATAAAACATATATTTTTACTGATATGCGTACGTAAAAACCTTAGTAACAGGCAACCTGTTAAAGTAGTTATTTTGCATAGTCATGATGTATATTCATTGTTATTTTAACCGTATAAATATGGCCTCTATGGCAGATTGTGTTTCGTTTGGCTCAATGATAGACAAAAAATATTCTTTTTCTGTAATGCGGACGTGAGAACGGTCTGAAACTGTTATAACTGTTACGCGTAAAGGTAAGTTGCGATTGTGCAAAGTCATGACGTCGTGACAGTCCTGAATTCTGTCCTTTTAGCTAGTTAATAAAAGAGAAACGCATATTTTAAAGCAAATGCATGTTCATTGTTATATTTACCGTATGAATATAACGTCAAATGACATACTTTGTTCTGATTGACAGCATGATTAGGCAAAAAATCTTCTTTTACTGTAATGCGTACGTGAGGAATATCTGAAATTTTAGCAACTGCTACGCGCAATTTAGGGTAAGTTGCATTTTTGCATAGTCATGTAGTCGTGAGTCGTGACTGTCCTAAAAGGATCATGTAATGGGTTCCATATATAAAAGGGGAGGGGATCCTGCGTTGTTCAGTCATAGTTTATCATTCATTCATATTCTGTTTTACATCAGTTAATATCAGGTAGTATTATAGATTATGTGCGGTTAATTTTATTTATTTTGCTTTTAAGATTAAAAAACATAGTGCTAAACGATGCAAACATTCATTCAGGATAGTCTTATTGCACCAATTGATAATGAATTCATTAAAGTAAAACGGGATATTTGCCTTAAGTGGACATATACAGTATGTGTGTTATAACATGGTATGCTTTTATGTACATATCGCATCAAATTAAGCGTTGATCATATAATAGGTCGGGAACGGATCAACTATATTAGGCAAACTAAAGCTAAGAAGGTACATGTATGCTAAATAAAGAGAAAACAGTTGATTATATTTACATGATTAACTGCTACAGATCAAATATTAAAAGTTAGTTGGCAAGTTTTACTTATATCTAATTGTTTAAAACATGGCTTCATAAACATTCAAGCTTTTTGGATCAGAGTTTTAACATCATATTTTTGAATATGAATTAATCTAATTGAACTTTGTCAGATTAAGGTACTCTAGGGATTGCATTTCAGGGTCCGAAAATCGAAAAACATTAACGCGATATTTAAGGGACGAATAAAATTTCTTTATATTATCGAATGACATATTTTACGATACAATCAGGCTACGGTAATGATTTAGCATTGTAGCTTCAGACCACTTGGTTTTTTTTATGATATAATAATCGAGACACATTAGGCTAGCCTGAGGTCAGTGGTCAGTAAATGGGGTACGCAATAGTAAGAAAATGTCTAAAGTGTCCAAAAAATCTCGGTCAAAGAATATCGGTCAAAAGGAGACGAAAGAGAGATAATCGGGCATTAAGATTCATGAATATAACATTCGATCTATTTCAGCAAAGAAAGTTCCATCATGTCGTTAGTAAACGGGAAAATTACAACTGGTAGCAAGGATGCGGTGGCCAGCTATATCAGAGAGACAATCGTTAAACTACATCCAGTCCAAGAAAAACTCATGAAGGTATCGATTTTAAATTATAAGTAAATGTACATATACATGTACATATATAAAATCATAATAACATGACCACATTTGAAGCTTTCTCGAGATTGTCTCACTAATAAACATTGGCTTCCACTGCATTCAGTATGGACACGTAAAAATGCACCTAATATAAGCGCTGGTTGCCTTTAAAAAAACTAGTCCGTTTTGAATTAACCCCATAAGAAATATATACATAGAAATACATAGGATTTAATTGTTGGGAGGATAGCCCGAAAAAGCTTCCAGGCACTTACTTGTGTAAAATCATATTTTGTATAACGACTTAGAAGCTACATGGTAGTCGTTTGAATGATGCACAATGTGAGGGAATTATTACCGAGATTAAAACAAATAAACGTTTGCATGATTATCTATATAATGGCATTTTCAGACGAATCAAACACATTTAGAAAATAAATCATGCATGAAGAAAACTTATTATGAGTGCGTTCAAATTGATCATTAAACCTTCTTCAAACCTGTTTCAAACTATATGTCAAATAGCGTCAACATGATTTAATATTTCCGCATTTGGTTTGAAGGGTGGTTTGAAGGTAGGTTTGAAATAGGTTTGAAGCTAAGTTTGAAGGGACAATATTGTTATTGTGGAAGCGACGACCTTAAGTGGTTTGAAGGTTTATGATCAATTTGAACGCACGTATTTTAACTGATGTTTTAATTCTATATAAATCAATTTCATCTTTTTATATTCAGGTCACACTTGAACACCCCTGGGGCATGATGATGGGTTCAATAGAACAAATGCAATTCTTGTCACAACTCGTGAAGAATATGGGCGGGAAGAAAGCCATCGAAATAGGTCGGGTGTTTTCGAGTTATTTATGCTATATTTGCACTTATTTATAAATCTCATACAATTGCAAAGTTTTAGCCACTCGTTTTCTTATATGTTCTCGTTTATATGTTTATAGTTAAGTATTTTTTATGCGTTTATCGGTTATGGCTCAGCTTTTCAGAAATTGTTTTAAATATTAATGCTCTTATCGCCTTTATCGTTTATGTGTTCGACATGAGAGGCTAAAGAGGCGCGCTAAATGTTAAAACTCTAACAGGTTCTACACTTCATTCAAATTACAAACGCCCTGGTCCAATTTTTCTGAACCCGCACCCGTTGGCTCCTGCACATGGCATCACAATAATTAAGGCGTGTTCGCGCCAAAAAAAAAAAATCGAAAATTTTGCGTGAACAGAGGGGATTAATTGCTATGTTTTTATGCAAATGTGGCTTCTGAAAATATCGGTTTTCGAGCTTTTAAAAGTCTTTTTGTTTGCGTGAACGCGACCAAAAGATTTCGATAGTTTTCGGTTCCCCACAAAATGTAGGTATACGTGACATTGAAACCATTGCTATTGGCCCTAACTTCTTCGGTGTAAGTCCTCGAATATAAATGATTAAAACCTAAATTTAAATAGCTTCCTCGAATGATTTCGGAACAGGTGTTCTCAACGGATAGAGCTCCATCTCATATATTTGCTGCAAATTTACAGTAAAATATATTGTTAAGGCTCACTCACGCAAACAGGAAGTCCGAAAATAAAAGCTTGAAAACCAAAAGCTCAAAAGCCTATTTCGAATTCCTATTTCGTATTAAAACACATCAATTTATCCCGTCTGTTCTCGCAAAAAGTGGGCTTTTCGGCATTATTTCGAGCTTCTTTGCTTGAACGCGGCTTAATGCTTAAAAAAAGAATTTTGATCAGGTGTTTTCACAGGAAACTCGCGATTGCTCTCATGCTACAATCTGACTGTATATTCTATTAAAATAGTTATCTATGTCAGTGGCAAACGGGATATCTTGATTCCCGTCTGTCCGTTCCCTACATTCTGCATCTACCAATATTTTGTATTTATATGCCATTATCATTGGCCGTAACATTTTTGAAATTAACGTTGCATTAACTCTCAATTTAATCAAATCGAATGTTGTTTTTTAAATGCATTTTGAACAGGTGTTTTCACTGGAACCAGTTCCCTAGCTATTGCTCTTATGCTACCATCTGACGGTCGTCTCGTGGCTTGTGACATCAAGGACGAATATGTGTCGATAGGAAGGCCATTTTGGAAAGAGGTCAGTATTTATTTAAATATAAATATATTCAATTGAAATTCAATTCAATTTTTAACCTTACAACTCAAACGGCTAAACTATACAAATCAAAAGCTTAAACGGAATTTTTCGAACGCGTAAACGAGAATTCCTAAACGGCTAGACGACCAACCACCTTAACGCCTAAACGGTAAGTGCAAATAACAAGCATAACAAAATGATTAAAGGCCGAAACGGATACACGCCTAAACAGAATAACGCCTAAACGAATACACGAAAAATTTGAAACGAAAGAATTTGCTATCGATATTAAGTTAGAAATGGCCTCTAACTGTATCTGGTAATTGGATTAGGATTTCCAGGACAGAATATAATTTGTTACCTTTCCGTCGGGATCAGAGCACATATTTGATCACAAAAAGCGATCTGTTAGGAAAAGAAAAACATGAAAAGGCTTCCAATGTGGCTAAGCCCTTAACAACATTATCATTATAAACAATCATAATAATTGAAAAATTTAGAAAAAAATACACATTTTTTTCTTATTCAGGCAGGAGTTGACAAAATAATTGATGTAAAGATCGCACCAGCAGCTGAATCGCTTCGTTAGTATCCTGTTTTTTTTTTAATTCGTTTTAATTTCTTTACGTTCGATTCGATTTCGAGATAATTATTACCTTTGATTAATTAATTTATTATAAATATTTATAAATCATATTTATTTCTACGAAATTATTTTT
>LQRL01093830.1:1578-12437 GCA_001703475.1 Hydroides elegans | reverse complement strand
GGCGGGGGGGGGGGGGGGGGGGGGGGGGGGGTAGTTGGGGCCTTTTCGTGTTTAACAAATACTTCCTTGTTTGCAAATATTGTACTCCGTCTGAGAAAATACATATATATCAAAACTGTTGGGCGCGCAGCCTTTCTTTTTGCAGATGCACAATCGTCATGAACCAGACCTTCTTCCAAACCGACATCTTCTCTCCAACTACCCTGACTTTCTTGGATCCAGGTACCACGTCACACCCCTCGACGCCCACTGCGACTCAAAACGCAAAATTGCCCCATTCACCTTCATAGAACTTAAACACAACATGAAACGACGTTAAAACGTTGCTCTACGTTTGCAGAACAATAATATGTTGTAATCGATCCCGTTTGCATTTTGCAGATGTACCATTGTCGTGAACCAGACCTTCTACCAAACCGATATCTTGTCTCCTACTATCCTGACTTTCTTGGATCCAGGGACCACACCGCACCCGTCGACACCCACTATGGCTCCAACGATGACGTCATCGAGGTAGCCCAATAAACATACGTTTGTTCATTTTTGTACCTTTTCATTTGTTTTGTTGATTTACCTTTCGTTTTTTATTGTTGAGTATATCTATTTGCACAACGCAGTACATCTCGATGCCCACTTATGAGGTAATTTAATACACACATATACTTATTTTATTTATTCAATTTTCCAGTTTCATCTTTCTGTATCTCAATTTCAATCTGATACATGAAAATGTTATATGCAATTTTAGTTATAGGAGGGACTTCTTTATGTAATAACCATGTTTCATGTGTGTGCGCACCATAATTTATATACATGTCAATCGCATGATGAAGCAAATTTTTAATTCTTTTTAAGCCATTCTATGACGTCACACAGAACAATGTCACGTGACTCAAACTTAACGACGTCCATTCGACCGCATATGACGACATCGCGTTCTCTACCTTCGACCACAGAATAAACTATTCCCCCACATTTTTTTAAGGCTATTCTAATTTAACCATTAATTGTGTATGAACCTGTAGCCGAAAGAGGGGACTGGCTCATAAGTTAACACTTTTTCGTTTATACTTTGCCATTTGTATAAGCAATTGCTCAATATTAATAAATCTTGCAAATTGTTTGTGATAGTTCGTCTATGACGTCACCAAGAACAACGTCACGTGCCTCAAACAGAACGACGTCCATTCGACCACACATGACGACATCGCGACCTCGGCCTTCAACCACAGAACAAAGTGACGACTCAGGATTTTCATGGGGTAATTTGATTTCATTTTTATATCATGTTATATTGATATCGGTCAACGCAGTGAAGCGTCCGCTTTTTCTTTAGATTAAAGACTCTGATTAAAGACGTCTGATGTCAGCTATTTCTTACTTATTTAAGGGACTGATACAGAATATACAAATTGGGATAAAGCCTTATTGTTTTTACATATAGAGAATCCATATAGATATAAACGTAATGTCTTAATGCACTTAGATCAATGTGAGGCTTGCTTTTTTTCATGATATTTGCATTTAATGTATTACTGCATGTACCCATTTAAACTATGATACACATACATGCATTTAAATTGAATCTGTTTCGCTGAAAACAAACTAATATAAATATTTGTTCCTGAATATAATCATGTACATCATTAATGTTTTACAGCGGACCTGCTTGATATTCTGGCCAACATTTGGGATTGGATCTACACCTTGTTTTGATTGATACCTGGCAAAATCAACTTCTATCTAAAACTGGAACTATCTGGAACTACTATTTGGAAGCCAAATCACGAACAAATATATAGAAACGCTTTGGTCAGGGGAACTGGCCACATTTGCAGGACTTTTAATAAATAAAAAATGGTTCTAAACTGTATTAGTTTAGTAGATGTTATACACAAAATAATTTGCATCAAGTTGTGCTTCCTTTAAACGTCTAATCGCTGCATGTCTGCTGTGCGTCGAACGCATCGCTTTCGCTCACACTATTTTTCTTTAGAGTGTTTCCATGCATCCGTTGCGTATCCGTTCCGTCTGCAGTCCGTTTTTTTGCGCAACCCGCTCCGTAAATAACACGAACTGCAGACCGACCGTATACGCAACGGATGCATGGAAAGATCTTAAGAAAATTGTGTGAGCGAAAGCGATGCATTTGACGCGCATCAGACGTACAGCGATGAACAGATATGAGGTACCAAATAGATTATAGTGAGTAAACGACATTACCTTATTTTTCAAGCAACTAGTGATTCCAAGGTGAGGTTAAAAATGGTATTGAAGTAATGTTATATCATAATGGTTTAGTAAACAAACGTGTTAAACGCCTTGTATTAACTCAATAGACAACAAAACAATAATAACATGTTTCAGTCGAATTTATTTGATTGACCCTTATATTCAACATCAATATGCATGGATTTATTTGTATAAATCTTGAATTACTCTCAAAATAGAGTGTTTTTATGAAGTCGTGACTTATTAAGTCGTGAGAATAAATCGTGTCTATGGGTGCTTTCTTTTTTGCTTCAAAACTGGGATATAGTGACTGATTATTACAACATGCGCGTTAAAAGTGCATGTTATATTTTATAAACTATCAAACTGAATGATAAGATAAATTCTACGCGATAACGAATGAATCATAAATATAAACATGTAAGTTATACAAAGAGAATTAATTGATAAAATACTATCGCTGTGGTTTATCATATTTAATTACAAGTGGTTAATAAAGCATCAACTATATTTATAATCGTTTTGGTTCAGTGTTAACGGTTGTAGCTGCCATCCATTTATCGCCGCTAATTGAAAACAAATAATGAAAAAGCCGGTGGCCATATTTGAAACGGTCCCGTCAGCCCCATTACCTCTTCCTGTATCGTCACAACCAATAGCGGGATTCTCGTAATCTGCTATGCATGATTCAGAAATATTTGATTTATAAAACGATTACTGTAATACTTAACGCGTTAATGATTTTGATTAAAATCATCAACATTGTCTGTTATCGTTTCGGTTTAGTAGTTAAGTTTTAAGCCAAAAACAATGTGAACACCACCAAGTGTAAACAAACAAAACTCAAAATGGCTGCCATATTTGGACCAATCCCATCAGCCCCGTTTCCTCTTCCTGTTTCGTCATCTACGTCACAACCAATGGCGGGATTCTCGCAATCAGCGATGCATAACCCAAAAATAATCGAAAAAAATCCTATCAATATGTGTAATTATTGCTAATGATTCTGATTAAAAAGCATCAAAGAAGTCTAATATCGATGCGGTTTAGTAGGCACGGTTAACGGCTCCAATTAATCCCACGAAATCACAACCAAAAGAAAACAAACAAACTCAAAATGGCTGCCATATTTGGAACAATCCCGTCCGCCCCGTTTCCTCTTCCTGTTTCGTCATCTACGTCACAACCAATGGCGGGGTTCTCACAATTAGCGATGCATGACTCCCAATTTGGTCCCGGTGGGGGATCGACTTCCCGGGCTGTGTCCAGGCCATGGTAGCAAGCCAGGATGTAAGGGAAATCACGGGTCGCGACGTACATGTAGTGCCCTGTAAAGGAAATTAAAATAAAATCGTATGGTAAAACACACGCATTTCATGCTAAACATAATATATACAGTAAACGCGCTTTATAACTTTGCCACTCCACGCCCACACCCTTAAAACTCCACGCCCGCACGCTAAGTACTCCACACTTAAATTCATTTTTGTCCACGCTCGCACGCCCGCACGCCTGCACGCCTTCACGCTCGCACGTTTATGTGTGTGTGTATATAAAGGATGCAAGGCATAACAACTCATCATTCTGCTATATGCCTCGATAATCACTTGAGCAGCTACCAAACCAAAACCTTAACTACCTATTTTAATTCCTTCATTTCTTAAGATTAAATTGATCTCTAACATTTTATTACCTAATATCGAAGTATTATTTTATGAATACATATTCGTTAAAGAGAATATGTACATTTAATTACCCCTTATCATAATTATAAGAATTAAATGCTGAAATATTTGCGCTGAATTGTTTTAAGTTACCTTTACTCTAGTAAATGAATAATTTATTTTGTCTAAATGATAAATAGTTAATGCGTTATATTCTCATAATAATGGCAGCAACCCCAATAGTGAATAACACTGTAAACATTTAAATAGGTATATCTATCATAAGTTTAATCTGCAAAAGGAATTGAAATATGAACATCTATAAGTGGAAACTCAAATCAATTTTTTCTCAAACTTTAAGCAACACTTAAAGCAGTCTTAAGCACCTCACAAGGTGCATGGGGCCGGCCGAATAGCTAGGTGTTAAGAAAAAGATTGTTCTACTATTAAGAATAAATTCTTTGTATGTGTATTACAATTATTTATTAAATATGATATACACATTCGACATGATCATGTTTGTTTATCCACGCCAACACGCTCGCATGGCCGCACGGCCGCACGGCCGCACGCCCACACGCTTAAAACACTACACGCTTAAATCGAAATTTGTCCACGCTAAATTTCTATCTTGCGCACGCCCGCACGCCCGCACGATGCAAAGTTATAAAGCGCGTTTACTGTAGTTTTTTTTTCCTATGGAGTCACAGTGCCAAGGTTCAAAACATGACCACACCAACAATCAAACGAAAATTGAGATATAGAAATGGGGGCCAAATTCTGGTCACATTGGTACGAGCATGATCTGTTTATTAAAGGGGGTTCTTGGGCAGTGTCCATGCAAGCAAGGATGTAAGGGAAGTCTCGGGTGGCGACGTACATTTGTATATGTAGCGCCCTGTAAGCAATATAAAAAATATATGTGTATGTATTTAACTCAATAATACTTTGAAGCATTTAATATTTGTTTTGTCTACTCATTCTAAATAGCATCACATCACTTTACTTACATTCGAACGATCCACATTTTTTGTATTCTCGACAAGTTTTCGTGGCAACTCTAACGGATTTCTCATTGACCAGCCCTGATAGTTGTACTTCATCCCTTTTGGTATTGATTGCATCTATCACACCTTTTACCTTGATAAGTCCAAATCCTCACTCGTTAACTCCACCCCTTCTGCGTCTAGAGGGCCATATATTGAATAGCTCTAACAATTAAGCTCCACCCCTTTTTATTCAATATGTCAATCACCCTTTTACCTTGATATGTTCTCCCATGGCATTGGTCTAAATCCGCACTCGTAAGCTGCGTCTAGAGGACCATATATGGTATAACTCTCACAATTAAGCTCCACCCCTTTTTATTCGATCTGTCAATCACCCTTTTACCTTGAGATGTTCTCCCATGGCACTGGTCCAAATCCGCACTCGAAAGCTCCAACCCTCCTGCGTCATTTTGGCCCGCCTCCTCAAATCGTAAATATATGTCAATCAATATGACAATTAAATTTAACTTCGTATGTTCTCCCATGGCATTGGTCTAAATCCGCACTCGTTTGCTCAAGCCCTTCTGCATCAAGAGGCCGATACATGGTATAGCTCTCACATCCAGATCCACCCCTTCTTATATAATCTGTCAATCACCCTTTTACCTTGATATGTCCATGGCATTGGCCCAAATCCTAACTCGTAAGCTCCGCTCATTCTGCGTCGAGAGGTCCATATATGGAATAATTCTTCCATGTAAGCTTCATATCTTAACCATTTTAATCTATCATACCTTGATATGTTCTGCCATGGCATTGGCTCGAACCAACAACGGCCCCTTCCACATCGAGAGGTCCTTATATTGGAGAGCACTTGCATGGTTGCCCCACCCCTCAAATCGTAAATATGACCATCAAGATGTCAATCAACTTTACCTTCTTATATTCTCCCATGGCATTTATCCAAATCTACACTCGTAAGCTCCATCCTTTCGGCATCTAGATACCCCTATATGATATAGCTCTTACATCTACGCTCCACCCCTTCAGGTTTTAAATATGTCAATAAAGATATCGAATCAACTTTACCTTGGTAAGTCCTCCCATGGCATTGATCCAAATCTGCACTCGTAAGCTCCACCCCTTCTACATCAAGAGGTCCATATATGGGATAGCCGTCTAAGGCGACACCCAGTAGTTGCATATTGGTTCCATTATAAATGAAAAGGAGTCTCTTAAAATATATGTCAATCAATATTACCTTGGTAAGTCCTCCCATGACATTGGTCAAAATCCTCACTCAGAAGCTCCGCCCCTTCTGCGTCGAGAGGACCATATATGGGATAGCTCTTACATTTAAGATCCACCTTTTTTATTCATTATGTCAATCAACCCTCTTAACTTAACCTAGCTCTTTCATTTATGCTCCACTCTTTTTGTTCAAGATGTCAATCAACTTTACCATGATATGTCCTCCCATGGCATTGGTCCAAATCGTCACTCGAAAGCTCCACCCCTTGCGCATCCAGAGGCCCATATATGGGATAGCCGTCTAAGGCGACACCCAGTAGTTGCATATTGGTTTCATTGTAGATGCAATCGGGTATTTGGTGATAGTGGTAAGCGCCCTGTTGTTGAGGATGACCGTCACATGCGTCAAATACTTCCGCGTTTTCACCTGTTCAAGACATCATAAAATTTATACATAAATGTATGTTTAAAAAGGCCCCAATAACATTAAATTGCGGGCTTAAATCGCTTGAGTTAGAATTTTTGTTGTTTTTGTTTTCGCGAGAATCGGCAAGGAGCAACAGGATTTTTGCTTTTAAATCTTTAAAGTCGAACACAAAAACAAACAGCGAAAATCGCAATTTGCGAGTCAGAAATGCTTATTGGATATAATCAAAGCCTAATGCAAATATTCATGTCGGTCGTTCTAACTTCACAAGATACATCGGATTGCTCAATAAAACATCTACACTTTTATATATCCCATGTTATTAGAATATATTTTGACTTCTACCTTTTTACCAAAAACAAAGTAGATTTCAATGTTATCAAAACATTAGAATCCCAACTCTCATGAAACCTCATCATGACCTCATGCTAACCTCGCACGAGTGAAATCTAGATCAGCCTGAGCTCATGATGAGGTTTTGTGCAACCGGGTATTAGATGCTGAGTCTGAAAAACAATCGGTCTACGTCAACTGATTTTGCAATCTGAATGCAACGTAAGAAAAAAAAAATGAAATGCTGAATTGAACAAAATTAAAACAAAATAAATTAAATCAAAATAAATTAAATATTGAATTACCTTCTACTGCGTTGTAGCCCTCGATAGTGTAAGGGTTGAAATACGGAACGCCGTTTACCGCAGTCGCTATGGTTCCTATAAATTAGATAAATTAGACATGATATAGATACAGATATGATATAAAAAAACATATGAAGATAAATAAAAATACCATTTATATGTTAATGATGAATAAGGTAGTGCTATTGATAACATTTTGTTCGAAGTAACGAATCGTCACGAGCTGCATAAAAAAGCGTAAAGGCGCGTTCACCACAAACAGCATTAAAAAGGTCGAAAGCGTGTTTGTTTTATGATTTATACCAATTTCGCCTCACGAAAAAAGCGCGTAGTTTGTTTGTTTGAATTATGCCCCTTTTTTGTTGAGATGAAATTGGTATAAAAACATAACAACACGCTTTCGAGCTTTTAAGGGCCTGTTTCGGGCGAACGTGTCCCAGTGTGCATGATATTGCAAAGTTATATTGTAGTGAAGTGAAAATTATTCGATGTGAAAATTTAAACATGTCATTAATATCAAATTAGGATTCCATAAACCACCATAATGTATGACTTTGATGCGCTTAAATTTTCTATTTGAAAATGTTATTATGCTATTTGACGAAGTTTAGACAATGCCTGGGCTGAGTTTAGGTCTGCATGAGCTAATTACTTACCCATCTCTAGACATCCGGGTTCCTCCACTGGAGTCGGCACTTTTGGAATGATATAGGAATGTTCCTTTTCAGCTTTTTTTCTATTTTTTTTTCTAATTCTGAGCTCGTATGTTATGATTTTAGGTAAGCATCAGCTCGGGCGGGTTTCTTTTCTTACTTACCCATCTTTACCCATCGCTACACCCAGGAATGATATTCCCAATTACACAAAACCTCATCCTGAGTTCAGGTTGATCTAAAATTAACTCACACGTGGTCAGCATGGGATCATGATTAGGTGTTTTGCAAACTGGGAAAGAAATTATCCTGTTCGGCTATTTCGTTTAATTCTAGACTCGTATGAGTTAATGTTAGGTCAGCATTAGCTCAGGATGAGGTGGTGTGCAAAATAGGATTTTTACTAACCAATTTCTAGATATCCAAGTTCATCCACCGAAGTAGTTTTGAATGATATAGGTATGACCTATACTCATATCATTTTGAACTGATATGAGTTAGATTATATGTCAGCATGAGCTCAGGATGAGGACGTGTACAAATAGGATCATAACTTACCCATCTCTAGACATCCGGGTTCCTCCGATGGAGTCGGCACTTTTGGAATGATATAGGAATGTTCCTTTTCAGCTATTTTTCTATTTTTTTTCTAATTCTGAGCTCGTATGTTATAATTTTAGGTAAGCATCAGCTCGGGCGGGTTTCTTTTCTTACTTACCCATCTTTACCCATCGCTACACCCAGGAATGATATTCCCAATTACACAAAACCTCATCATGAGTTCAGGTTGATCTAAAATTAACTCACACGTGGTCAGCATGGGACCATGATTAGGTGTTTTGCAAACTGGGAAAGGAATTATCCTGTTCGGCTATTTCGTTTAATTCTAGACTCGTATGAGTTAATGTTACGTCAGCATTAGCTCAGGATGAGATTGGGTGCAAAATAGGATTTTTACTAACCAATTTCTAGATATCCAAGTTCATCCACCGAAGTAGTTTTGAATGATATAGGTATGACCTATACTCACATCATTTTGAACTGATATGAGTTAGATTATATGTCAGCACGAGCTCAGGATGAGGACGTGTACAAATAGAATCATAACTTACCCATCTCTAGACACCCAGGTTCCTCCACTGGAGTCGGCACTTTTGGAATGATGTAGGAATGTTCTTGTTCTTCAATTTCATTCGGGTTATCACTGTTTGGGAAGTCACCAATCTCATGGTCTGGGATTCCTGAAAACAAATCAACAATGTGTTATTTAACAACACAACGATGTGTTTATATTTTCTATTTTATTTAGAGCTGTGATGACTTCATGATGACCTCGTTGTGACTTCACCTTGGCGACAAGGTTTGAAATTGATTTATATTTCTATGCATATTCACTTCAATAAAAATGGCGTACATGTAACATGACGTATTCCAAAGCTAAATGCTACGTCAGGTGGCGTCTGATCTAATATGATATAGCGACTGGGTAAGAAGTGATTTTGCTAAAAAATTAACCATACAGTTCACCCTGTTTAATTATTAACTTATCATAGAATTAATCTGGTTTTTTTTTTCTCAAAGTGACTTAATGTCTCTTTACCTATACTCACATATTTTCACAAGCAAATTCAGGCACGGTACATATTCATTTTTTTGCTAGAAGACCCAATTGCATTATGAGAATCTAGTTCATTAGAATCTATCATGACTAAATATAAGATCAGTCTCCTTTCAACAAACCTTTATCCGTCCCTATTTTTTGACGTTATCAAAATATATTATAAATAAATTACTCCATTTTGGCCCATATGGAGTTTTGTGAACGTCATCCTGACGTCTTTTGTTGACAGGGACGTAGATAGACAACTGTGAAATCTAAACTAAAGATGTTCATCTGACGAAGGCCAAAAAAGGCGTCCTGTCAGAAAGTGACGTTTCAACGTCGCCACCTTGCCGAGTGGGTCATGTTTTAACTATAGCAGCATCATTTGTATACGGTAAATTCAGGATCAGCTACTCATTTTGACGTCATCCATAAACGTCAACGTAACTAACCATTATAATACTGATTTGACGTCGTCATGAAATGTCATAAATTGAATAATTCAACGTCACTTACCATCATGATACTGATTTTGACGTCACCCATAAACGTCATAATTAAATAATTCAACGTAACTTACCATTATGACATGTAATTTGACGTCGTCATAAAACGTCATTAATTAAATAATTCAACGTCACTTACCATCATGATACTGATTTTGACGTCATCCATAAACGTCTTAATCAAATAATTAAACGTCACTTACCGTTATGCTCAAAGAGCCAATGGTTTTCATCATACTCCGTAATAACGACACCGTTATCAATAAAAATCTGTAGCTCATTTTCCGTCAATTGTGCCCTTGTAATAATCAAAACCGCTAAAGCAGTTATAATAAGATGTAGTAATTTAGCCATCTTGTAAATAAACTCAATATATCTTATATGTTTTCTTCTATTCGCTTCTAATTGTTTCGTCTTTTTTTTCTTATATTTCTTTCTTTTATTTTCTTCTATTATTCTTCAATGTGTTTTATTTACGAATGATTTCGTAGTGTATTTTATATCAAAATTTAGAAATGGATTCAAATTGTTTAAGCAGGTCTCGTAATATTAGAGATTGATGTCCCAGGTTGTAAACTGTTCAGTTTTATATTCCGGCCTTGCCCTGAATTTTTATAAGTTTGTATAGTATGTGTTCTTATATATGTGAAGTTTTGTCAATGATAAGATTCAGTGTATGAGTGAGTTATGTCTTTCCGTGAATGCCCTATGATGTCATTACGTATTGTCTGAGAATATCAATAGTTTTACATTTTTGCATTTTTCAATAATTAGGTGAAGGAGAAGCAACTTAAAAAAACGCTCTTACTATGCCAAGGCTGCTTTATCACATATGTAAATTCATCTTTGAGTGTTAAAGTTGATATTCAGCATAGTATCAGTCATTTTATTACATA
>LQRL01093825.1:2402-25311 GCA_001703475.1 Hydroides elegans | reverse complement strand
TACCTTTTTATTCCATCTATGGCCATACTAACAAATATAGACTTCAATGCAAGTTATCATGGAAATTGTGGGACATGAATCATGAATCGTAGGTTCTATATTTTCGAAAAAAAAAACATGTAATTCCACTTTGGTTAAATTTCAAAGTCAATATGCACATGATTATTAAAATGACACGAAATTATAATTCATCCCACAATAGTAATGTACACGCCTCCACCATTCCCGAATCGACGCGGAAAAAAATACAATTTCAATTTTCCGCTTTTCTGGCCTGACAAATTAAATAATCAGATTGGCACGATGAAATGCGTGCATTGTACAGGTCCCCATTATGAAAAACAATGAAACATCAAGGCCCCGTAATGCTCTGATCATTAAATTGCTTTCAATTTGGAAATTGAGAATCATAAAAAAACGGGTCGACTACACCCTCTTTGTCGCGGCAATATAGCAATATAGGCATAATTACGTGATTGAATCTCAACTGTGGTGTTTTTTATTTTTTTTTTTTGGAAAATAAATTGCATGGAAATTTGAAATATAAGTTTTATTAAATTATAGAAAAATATATTATAATTTTGAAATGCAGCTGATCTAACAATCCTACCCAACGCCCAAATGTCAAGAGATCTTTTATAATAAATAGCAGAGGTGGGCGTTTTTACACAGACATATATATATATAATTAATTGATGGCTCTATCTTTTAAAGCAAAGTTTAAATAAGGGAAGGAATACACATTAATAAAATGCATGTTTGTATTCGAAAAATAAATATATGTCATTCACAGTAAATTTCTTTTGACCCGATTTCAGTTTTGAAACATAAGAAATATGGCGGTCTATAAATTGTCAACATAGGGGCAAAAAGAGAAATCTGAGACATTCTTAATTTCTTTACCCCGTCAAAAGAAACGATTAAACTTTCGATATATTATGTCCCCCAGTCTACATTGGCCTATGGCTCTGCTAATTTATCAAGTTAAATGTTCGTTGATTATGTTCAAACTTGCTTTTATCTTATTCATGTCTAGTTACAGAGTCAATATATCTTTAGAAGATACATTTTAGAAACACAATGCGTCTACAATGAGTTGCGTTGTTTTTGCGATATTTAAAGAGTATTTTAAAAATCTTCTGCACACGAACTAGTCGATCAGTGAAACGTATAACCGTTGTATGGGCTGTGATTGTTTGAGACTTTGTTTTTGTCGCTAGCTTTTCTCATTGTTTAACAAGCGACAAAATACAAAGAATACATAGTGAAACTGATTTGCCAGTTACCCATATTTATTGCATTTTTTTTATTTTGCAAAAGCGCTAACGATGTGTATCACACAAGATGTAAAAGTGAAAAATTCATATGATTTTGTAACGTTTTCAATATAAAAAAGTGGCTTATATCACTAGTTAAGTTAAATTATTGATAAAGTGCGTGTCAAAAGCTACAAGCAAAACTATTGCTTTAATTATAGAATTATCTTGAAGTCACTCATTGAAACTTTTTTCTTCATTTTTATACGTAGGTGAACTGAAATTCATGGCAAAGTCTACTGAAAAACTCCTTGGATGTGTCGGTCGTATAAATTTGTATGTGAGGTGACGTAAAGTAAAGTTTGATTGAACATAATTTGATAATTTATACTTTAGATAAAAATTCAATATCCGAAATGCAAGTGGAATTTCTTGACTGATTTAGTACAAAATTGCTTGAAAACATATTGAATTTCCCTATAAAAGAACCAAAACTTGAGCTGACGCGAAGACCGCTATCTGTTGAAATCATCTGAAAGTGTGGTAAGTTCTAAATAGCAATGAAAATGACATCGGGGAAAAGGTGAAAGGTATCAGGTGAAAATGTGTGTTTTATCGCCCCTCAAGATCGGACATCTCTGGGACACACTTTGCACCCGGTGATTTATCGCTACCTTGAGGAATGTGCATCTATCCTGGGCCAGGACACATATTCTCCACTTCAATCTGACCCGTTAACTTTTACGTTTTCTCCACCAATTTACATTGAGTAAAGCTAAAGGAGGGCAGATAATACTGGTCCAGATCTCTCGAAAGTCCTAAGCCCTGTATATGGTAGATGAAGGGTACCTCACGACACATTTATTATGTATTGGGAAATCATAAACTCGCGTTGTAACATACCCCGTCAACACAGTGATCTCACGGAAAGCCTGGTCTGTGATATCTCAGTGAGGTCAAAACGTACCCGGCTTTTGAGAGTCCTATAAGATCTGTGAGATTATGTGAGCCTTATGTTAGCTAACACAGGCTCATGTGAGGCTATTGTGATATTGTGTGACCTCATAGTGAGCCTCACAGTGTGTGTCACACACAATGTGATTCTCGTGAGTCTCACGGAAAGCTCACATGAGATTCCGTGTTTACTGGGTGGGGAATAGAGGCCTGGCCAAATGTTTGGCTTTTTCTTACGTTTTCCCTAACAAACCCGTCTTCCAATGGTTTCCTTATGGTAAACTCAAAATGCAACCTAAACGCTCGTTGTTTTGGGTTTCCCATAAGAAATACATTGGAAGTATAGCATAATATAGTGAATTTTGCGAAATTATAATTAGTATATGTTCCATTAATTTGACAGCGATCCTAGAAAATGCCGTAAGTAGCCTACCCTTTCAGCGCCATAATATCGAACATATTGAAATTAAACTTTGAAATTAAATTTTGGTCACTAATTTTTGTTAAGGAAACGTCACTCATCATGATTCGATCAGCTTAGCTGTTTGTACTTATCTTAGTTTGTAGGGGGTATAGATAACTGTTTTTCATTTCTTATCTATACATTTTATCCAAAATAATATACTCTTATGCAAGATCTTTTGAAATATAAAAATTATGAGCTCTAATGTTTTGTATTCTGACTACGCTTCATATAAACATGTTATCTTATGGACAATAGATCATTAATATAAATACCGCAACATAATTTATAACCCAAAAGTATATAGCGTGTGAAGAGTGCAAGAGGTTTCTTTATGTCGAATATTATGTTTTTCATTGTGTCATAACAATTAATGTATTTTATATACTTTAGCGAGCTTATATAATCAACTTAATATCATAAAACACACATCCATCAAGTTGAACCTTATAATTACCGGTAGTTGGTGCAAATAATGTACATTTATATATCCCAAAAACGCAATTGATTTAGTTCTGTATTAATGCTGATTTATACGACATATGGTCCGTCGCATAACACTATATTTTATCATACTAAAGAAATAACAAACAAACATTTATTCCATTTGAACCACCTCGATTTAAAACAGACCCACATAATTTTACAAGATGCCTAAGGACCGAGTCTAACTCAGCTGCAAAAATGTGTAGAATGAACTTATAGGCTAATCATGTTTGTCTGGATGTTTAAAACGCACCAAGAAATGTTGCTACATCAAGACAACCGATATGTATAGGCCTATGATTTTTATTTTAAAGTAAAACTGAATTGTCAATTCTGTCAATTCAGTCCTTCAATTATATACTTATATTAAGATAATGTACGATTTTCGCGTAATTTCTCAAACCGTACCAAACGAAATAAAGTTATATGAATTACAATTTGTCTTTAGTACAAACATGTGTATGTCTACGCGCAATATAAGCTTTTACTTGACTGGATCTCAATTAAATGTGTATATTGATTTAACATTTTAATGATTACATCTTTACAAAGGTTCTGCCCTTGTACATAAACCTGCTTAGTCTAATGAAAACTTTAATTACTTTGAATTTCTATTTATGCATAATTTCTGGCAAACGAATCCCAATAACATTCAAATTATACTGTATTTTTGTGTACGTAAATGTAATTTTATAATGAAGAATTAAAATAGGAGACGAATTAAAAGAAACATTTCGTGCTTCAAATAATTGCATCACTTGAGTTCAGTTGGTTTGCTAACCACGAATCGGTGCGTTTTAGGTTCGTTGCGTATTGGTAACAATGTTTTTACACCTCCAACAATAACTGAAGAGGAGATATATTTTTCTTGAAAAATCAAACATTTGTATTGATATCACAATACGCTTTTGATTATAAATGCATTTCGGTGCTTCATATAGGGTTTTGCCAGGGATAAATCGTTAATTAAATGTTGGTAAATGTCTAGGAGCTTCATAAGTTTCTAAGACACTTTTGAACAGCCAACATTAAGATCAAGCTTTAAACTTAGAAACATAATTTGAGATCCATCTATAAAACTTAATGCTCAGAAATTCAAATTTAATCTAAACGATTTTTTGTCAAACCAAATTTGATAAGTTGATAAGTGATTTTAATTAATACCAAACAATTCATCCTCCTAGTTTTAATATCTGATATTGCCAACAATACTTTTTTGACAATTATATTCAAACATTCTTTGCTTGAATAGACAATACCAAAACAATTTCCCCATTGTTGCTTAATGAAATTAATACTAGGATTCATGTAATTGATCGCGAATCCTATTTTATAAATATAAAAGCGTCTTGAAAGACGCAAAGAAAGATGCATTATACAAAGGAACACTATATAGTTAGAGTATAAAAAGACTTTGATTGTTTAAACATAGAGACCAAAAGTCGTTGTCAACTGTAATTAGACCAAGAAAGTCAGATAGCGCTTTCAATTTAGCTTTTGCAAATTTCAAAAGCAAACAAAGACGCCAATTATGAAGGTTTCGTGTTTCATGAAAGGTATAATATCTTAAGTTTCGATCTGGGGTGTTTTATTTGGGTTATTATTAAAATGAACTTCACAATGAATTGAAAGAATATTCAAAGAAAATGATTTGGTGTTGTTGGTTTCCCAAGCATTATCTTATGGTTCGAACTGTTTGCTATTTAATCTATTTAATTTTTAATTTTTGATTAAAAAACGATGTATTTTTGCTATAAATCGAAGGATGTAATGTGAATTCATGATTTGATAATCATGACTGTTTTAAATGTTTCAATAGAAATGTTTTTTTTTAAACTGTATCAGTTAATATTGAAACCAGACTTATCTTGAATGGCGGCGAAATCGAAAAAACAACGATATAGGCAAATAAATATCGCAGGCAATAAGTATATTGCTATATTTTCTTTACATTTCGCAGTAATCGCAGGTGGGCCTGACCGTACCATCATCTGTTATATCACATTCGTCTGTCTATACTCTTTCGCGAAACATGTGAAGCTGACTTAACATATTGTTGCATGGATACCGTCAAATGAAGGGCTTAATGCTCATACACTTTCAGTGCAAAATCAGTGCAAAAGTTTTGAGAAAATAAAACAGCTTTGAAAATGATGATCGTCGTGTAAAATAGTGAAAATGTTTATTGCTTAAGGCATGATTCTTGGTGCAATTAAGTTCATTGATGACTTTCATAATACTAGGGATAATGATACATATATCGAATATGATATGGCTGTGTTGTTAAATCAAACACAGGTTGTTCGAACTAAACAGGTTTGTGCGCGGATCCCGTTAAATATAAAAACAACGTATTTCAAAGTTGTATCCAGAATTTCGCTCGCAGCAGCTGCGCCCATGTCACTCAGGTATCAAACAAAAGCCGCGGCCCTGCATCACCAACAAGTGTCCTTTTTTATCTAATAATGAAGTCAATGGCGATAAAAGCCAGATAACCACTCATTAATAATGGACAAGGAGAACGCGCATGATGATCAGTTACAGGCAGGAACACCTTCAGGGCGTTTTTGGTGATTTCGGGAGGTGCTATCGAAGGCAAAATGAAAGCGGTTTAGGGATTCGTGTTTCGTGAAAATCAAATTCTTGATGTGATTAAGCCATGGTACAGTCAGTGAATACACCTTCAGAGGACGTTTGTGATCGAGGGGACGTAGAAATGCGTTATGGAAGCCAGCAAAGAAGCGGTTTTAGCTGTTTTATCAGGGATGTGTGATGTTCTTCCACCCGATAGACATATAAAAAGAGCCTTTTGCAACAAAGAAAAAAAAAACACATTTATTTTTGATTTAAAAGTTGCAAATTGACTAAAGTTAAAACCGGGAATCATCCAGAGCAAAGTCGCGTTTTGTTCAAAAGTCGCGAATTAATTAAAAAAAAATGTCAACGATGCGAATGTGTCAAGCCGCGGGTTATAGAGGTCAAAATGGAACGCATTCGCCGATTGATCACATCATCCCACATGTATTCGCTCCTGAGACAAGTATCCCCACTCGAGCATCCATTGTGTAAAAATATGTAGATTTGGGTCATTTGTTTGTGTCCATATATGAATATATGTACAACAAATACTAATATATATTGTTTTTGTCGAGAACAAAGATTCGCATACATCTTAGTTGACATAGTTATATTGGCAATATATCCTACCAAGGTCCCAATATGATACATCCGAAATGTCACGGTTTAATATAACATTGTAATAACGTCAAGGAAAGTGGAGAGAAATGAAAAGCATCCTTTTGCTTTTTATTAACAGTACCATTGAGTTCATATCAAATGTTGACCAATGTAAGAAAAATAATCTGTTTCTATAACGTGCAAAAGTTATGAAAACATCAGGTGTTCACCGCCATTCACGGTAACTTGAAATTCTCGTCTTTCTCACGCGAGAAAACTGAAAACCGATCAACTGGTGCCAAAGTGTTGGGGGCAGAACGCGGGGACCCTAGGACGAACGAACACCCCTCGTGAAAATAATTGGATGTTTGAAGCAATTTGGAAGGCAGTTGTAACTTGTAGAATGATTGCCAAATTTAGAAATCCTTTTTACTTGTGGAATTGTAGGCAAAGGGGATTATTGGGCATGAGGAGCATATAAACCAATTAATGAGTTGTGAAGCGAGCATTCCTATATTCATCTTTTAACAAAATGAGTGTGTCGAAAAACAGGAAAACCTATCTTTAAAAAAATCAAAACAAAACTAGATATACATCATGAAGCAAGGGAAATCCGATATTAACAGGGAAATGAAGAACAAATTGAAGAATAAGTTCTGACAACTCATAAACCCATCAAAAATCAAAGATGAATGCATAGAAGATAAAGAAATGTTGTGCGACCAAGGGTGGCAGGGCACGACTTGTTTTTAAGGGAAGCCTCACTGGACAGTTTATTGTCTATTTGAAAACATGATTGTAGGAGCCTATGGAAAAATAACTTACGCATATGACCTTTCAACATACATTATACTATATAGAACACACAGCATACAAAACCCATATTCACTCACCTATACCACTCCATCCCGAGATGGTAATTCTTATCGAAGAAGTGTGGTTCGGGCCCAGGAGCCTCCACCAGGGGATGCATCCGGAGATACTCCAATAACGCCCTCGTGCCCGCCTTCTTGACCCCAATGATTATCGCTCCTGGAAGCCGACGTTGTGGTTTGCTAGTCGAGGGATTCGATACCAGCGCATCGCCCTTAATAGGTGACCTTTCGGCGGTGGCAACGATATAACCTTGACCTTTTGCGTCTTCAGAGCGGTTATGAATTAATGATGATTCCCCTTGAGGTGATTTGCTTTGATGGAGTAATGAGACGTTATGAGAGTTAATATTTCGCTGAATAGCACCGTTTATTCGATTCGTATTTTTATCCCCATATTCCGATTTATCATTGCCAGCAGGGTTATAGTTTTTGGAAGCACTACGTTTTTGCTTTTCTATTTTAGTCTTACCGTTATTATTAACGGCATTTCGATCAATCACAGATTCTTTTATTTGCATAGTTTTACCATCTACATGATGTTCATTTCGTTGTTGTCCTGACGAATTCGGTAACGACGCGAGATGTCGTTCCTGAATCAGCGGTCTCCTGACGCGATGCGTATGATCGCTATGAAACTGCGCAAAATGATACGCAATATTTGCGTCATCAATATCCCTCATGTATTTGCTTTCATCCTCTTCCATTGGTACCTCGCGAAGATTGACGCCATTTTGGACACCAGCGAACGCACTTCCGGTATCCAATTTCCGGTCTTCGCTCGGCCATGACAGTACGACTTGCACGTGATAGCAACACGTGATCCATAATACGACGCATATTATCCAGAATGCACCATAAACCAGCATCGGAAACGGGTACATACGTTTACGTTTTCGCTTACAGATCATGTTTAATCCGATTAACATTCCTTCATATTTGCCCAACAAATGTTCAATCACAACATGTACATATCCTTAGCATATTAGACGAATTAAGATTAAATCCTGATTTCGCACTCCCAAAACAACAACTGTATATCACTTGCAAAGCTTGTTAAAATAACATTTCTCGCTGTATTGTTTGTGTGCTAAAGTATGTTATGCAAGCAAAAACAAACTGCCGTCGGAATGTGTAAAACATATATACTTTATAAGCCTTTTTTCATGTTATGGTTTGCTTTTATCCCGCGGTCTATTTTCTTTCATGCTGTATCTATCCAACAGTTTCTCTTCTATATGAATAAAAACACCGAACGATGATTGTTCAAAGTTTGCCATATATTATCGGCGATATTGCACTATAAACACATGTAGTCTTCTGTCAAAAGGTGTTAGTTTGATATGTTGCTTTATACATTTATGACACGTCTCGGGACATAAAAACGTTGGACCCCATTCGAGAGTACTTCAGCTATTGCGTCTACTTTCAATCTTTATCAGGTCTTGTCATTTTGCATTTTCCTTATCTGTCAAGAATCCATTGACTTGCTGCACACAGTATAAACATTTATTCAGCGCCCCATAATGTCATGACACGACCTTCTATACAGAACGCACACCACTACAATGAGATGGCAACCCTTAAAACATGTTCGCAAACCAAGCACTATATTAATTTCCCCTTTATAACATGTTATTTTCAACAAAAACTACCGAAAACTGTGTATAGCATTATATAGAAGAGGAACCCTTTTACTGTAGCGGTGCAACAGTCTCTGCAAACAGAGATGATCATTGAACTTCTTCCGTGACGTCATAGAGTCAACAACCAATCAGATCACTTGTTACATAATCGGCATCGTCTGCTTGTGATGGCGCTTGTCAAAGTTTTGTAAAGTCCCACATAGACTTCTACCTTAAACCGAAATCATGGGTCTTTGCTTTATGGAAGTAAATTATTACCCGTAACTTTCGCATGACTATTTTAATGGGAAGTAAAATATACACCTTTGCGTTTATTGCAATTTATGTTGTGTGTAGATCACATTCACTTAAACATGACGCCGTTTTAATTCAGTAAAAATGGGAAAACGTAAACCAAGATATCTTTCTTTTTGAATATGTTTACATGGAATCGCAGTTTGATATCTTTGTCATGCAATACAGTATAACAAGAAATGTCCTGGTATATTGATATATGAATACGAATTACTAAATCAAACACATAATATTTCTAAAAAGAAAACAGCGTTTAGAATTCATAATTCTGAAATGCATCGCAACACGAATCTATAAATTTGCTTTTGGTTTTTATCAAATAGCGTTATTAAGTGCAACACTTTTATTATTTTGGATGAAACTATATTCCCTTTTTACATATTTTATGATACAAAACGCAAAAGACAAAACGTGACAAAAAGATGCTACCCCTTTCGTCTCAAACCCCTAATTCCCCCTACCAAGCCTGAACGCATTAATTTCGTTCAATTTCTCCTGTGACATCGTTTCAGCTCGACAAATCATATCATTAAGTGGAAATTACATCCTTGTTAAGTCTATCATTTGTTTCCATCTATAGACCGGGCAAATGACGTTCACCTGGGGTTTAATCATATGTACGTGCGTTCTTCGGTCTGATGCTTAATTTAACAAATCTGCAAATCATTTCACTTGATTTCGTTTTGTCTCTCCCACACCGCTGGCTATGTATTAAATATAGGCGTAGCGGTCTTTTATTCGAGCTTAAAATAGTATCCAGGGGGTGGTTCGGATTAGTGAGTATAAATGTTTATATGATGATTCTGATATGACTATTATTAGAATGGATACAGAGTAAAATGAGATGTTTAAACCTGTATATGAAGTCTCTCAAAATGTGTGAAACGAAACACATTGCGGTATACATTGTATTGGCCTAGTTATGTATTCGATACATCTAAATATATATTTACCATGTCATTATGAGTATGTCATACACGCGATTTTTAATCGGCGACTGTCGGCGATTTCGTCACAAGGTATGTCACACTGCTGCGAGTTCCCAATTGCATCGAGTCGCTGACAGTCGGCGTTTAAACTTCGCATGTGTGACTTACACGTTAACGTTACTATTTGTGAAAACCCCATATACAGTATTTTGTTTTAAATTGTATTGCTCTTTCCAGACACATAAATATATAAATTATAAACAATTCAATATTCAACAATCCAAACTAAAATGGTTATTGTCGTAACCAGAAAAGCTTCAAACAAATTCCTCGGTGCTTAGGTAGGTTTTACACGATTAAGTGATAACACTTCCGTTGAAGTGTTACCCTAGTTTCACGTTTTTATTGAGCTTTTTAATGTTCACCAAGAATGCGTAACGGCTACCTAGTCTCGTTTTCCAAAATACATGATAGCGAAAAAATTATGTAAATAATTCGTTTAAATATGTAATTGAGGTTGTTAATATAATTACTTATATACCAGCATACGATATGATTGATAAATCGTACAATGAAAGCAGATCCATAAAAGGCGTAGCTGATCACAAAACATCGTTACCCCCCTACCACATTTATATGTATTACACGATCAAGTTGTAATCCCACTCTGACTCAATGGTCAGTTATGAATGTTTGTTGGTCAAGAGCAACTAAACCACTTTATCTTGACCGCACTGTTTGTTAATGGTAATACCCAAGAATATATAAGATACTGTAATATACTCTTGTTAATACCCATAGCCACGTAATAATACGACGCGCAACTATACTTCAGATGGATAACATAAAGTGGATAGGGCCCTTTGAAAATATAGCTGAACTAGATCGTCAGTGAACATGCACTACACACAAAACGCAGGCGGTCCGTGTATGTTATTCGGTAAACTAATCTTACATTGAGATTGTGATTAAATACCAATGTTTGGTTGGTATTATTCTCCTATTCGCAATGACATGACCTTGAACTCCAGGGTCGTAAGAACATATCCGATATACGGAACAAAGTGTACGTTAAATAGTGAAAATTACCAACTTTGTCCATTTGAGTTGTTTTGAATATAGAACTAACACTATGAATATAACAATATAATATAAATAAGATTATAGTGATAATATGTGTTGAATAATGCCATGTTTCGTTCAGAAATGGTTCATTGAATGATATGTAAAGCTACTGTTGATTCCAAAATTTGTCTTTTAATTCGGCTTTCATAGATTCACAAGCGTAAAATTAACTTTCTTTATCCCTAACCCCCGTTATCACTTACACGGCAACGTAATCAATAATTGCATTTTGATGAACACAAAGCAAAATTCATTAACATTTTATAGATAACCGAACCCCCATCTGACGAGATACGATTACCAGTGGCACGTTCGCGCATTATATAGAATCGTCTATCGCTATTGAATTTTAGAGAAAGCAGTTTCTGAAGCGCTGATGTTATCACACCCCGAGGGCCGTATCAGGTCCATATGGTATTCAACAGTCACGTCAGCTTTGTAGTATCGATGATCGCGATGAAACAAAACTCAAGGTAGCATTTAGTCGTCGTTGTCGCTTTTTAAAATGACTAATTTTGCATATTTTAAATACCATTTATCATCGTTGTTATAGGCAGGACATACACGTTTAATTGGTAAGTTAATGTACATGACCAAACCGCGTTTACATTGTTGAGTCAGAGTAACTAAATGTATGATCTATGCGATATGTGCAGTTGAAGAATCGATGAATAATTGTTATGCTTGTATAAATTGCATGTACTAAAACAAAGAAATTTAAAATATATATTGCCACAAAAATTAATTTGTTGCTAAACAGGCGACTGCATGCATAACTTCCTCAGATTTTTCTTCTTAAATATAAGGAACAGTATTATCAAAGACTCATGTCTTGGATATCGTATTGGCACGGAAACAACATTTCAAACATTTTCCCAAAGTATTCACATGGTTTTCTTCCTCTTCATATTTCCGTATAGCTGTCCATGGCCCTACCGAATCCCGATCGTGTTAGGAACGTGTTGGTAATAGGTGTAAATGGATCCAGCCTTGGTTGGGCGCAAAACACGATGTATAATGGGCACACATGTCCGGAGCAACTGTTCAGAGGAAGCGTACACACGCCTCTCTGCCCAACCTCCTTTGCTGTGATTCCGTGTTATATTACTCATTTTGAGTCTTCGGGTAATGGGATGTAACGTCGCTGTATATGCGCGGATCCAGACTATATAGGCTAATATCAATGGTACGAAATATTATAACCTAACTGGGGGCGCCTATCTAATAGGTTTTGGTAAGCTATCTAAGTTTTGGTATAATAGTTAACGGTAGGGGCGCCCGCGGTTTGTGCTCCTCCCAAACCGCGCTTGATGTATGTATATTGACAGGCTTGGTTTAGGGATGTGTTGTTTTTGAAATTAAGGAATAACAGGCTGTTGTTTGATGATGATATGTATTGGGTTTAGAATATGTTTATGTTGCATTAAGATTTGATAACCGATAGCGAGATTGATATTTATAAGATAAACAAATATTCTATAAAAATAAAACTTGTAGTTTTTATAGCGTTTTGTTACACTGAGCAAGAAAAGGAACATGTGGCATTCATTTTTTTCAGATCTTCCTTATAATCTATGTTAGGGTAGTTTTAGAAAGGATTGTCAATATGTTATCATCAACCTGTTTCGACTTTTGATTACAATGAATGAAGGTATGTGTTATTTTTTTCTGTCTGTCAATGAAAACAAGAAAATATAGCTGTACACGTTGGTATAAAATTACATATTCATGAAGTGAATTGACAATGAAATCGCCAAAACATAACAAAATGAACCTATTTTGACCTTTTGCATGTCAGACAAGACAGTTCTAGGATGGTACATGCTAACATCTTAGAATTAAAAGATATCTTTTCGAAGGCTTAATCACGGATATTATAAAGTGATGTGCCTTCCAAACAAACAAGCAAATTATCATCTTTAGTACATGTATAGTTGACAAGTTCTTGGAAATACAAGTAAAAAAGGCGCCGCGATTTCAAAACATTCATACACTGCACATAATAAAATGAGACATTCTTTGTAATTTTCTTGTCAGTGTTGAATATCAGTTTACAGGTTCGAATTAATGTTTTTACTAAGCCAATTCAAAGAAATGACCAGGAAATAAAACATGATAGTTTCATGTCCCTAAGGCATATAAAGTTGATTATTACATCAATTATTTTGTTGCCGCACCAACTTTTTATCGCGGTTTTTAGAAAATATATAGCGAGCCCCAGAGGAACTATCGAGCATATAATTTCACAATTACACCGAATGTAAAATGACAATAAATGCGTATATACATTTCGGTAATATATTCCTCGTAAACCTTTTTTTGATACCAATAGAATCCATAATTTGTTAATAGATACAAGAGGAGCCGCATATAATGCAACGTTTAGTGATTAAAATGTCATAAGCCCTGTTTTTGAATAAAAAAGCACCATGACATTTCATATTCAAAAGTCGGCTGAAATCTGTCTTTATTTCAATACGTATGTGTCCCCTTAACCCATTTCCAAAGTTTTTCTAAACACAAATAAGTTCACTTTGGAAGAACAAACAGGTACCGTAGAGCAAAAATATATTAAAATATATTCCAAACATTGTAGAGACATAGCGTCGCCACTTGGAACAGCCAAAGTTTGTCCTTGATTGACAGCTGATCTAGTGCATTTGAAGCGCCACCTATGAACATATTGACGCACTACTATTCATCACGCAACGTCGGTTTGTTTTACATCGACTGTTGTTCATCAAATTGAAAGAAAACAAACAAGCCATCCTCGGTAGTTCCATTAAATCAACATGAACTGTTTGGAGTTTTTCTTGCGCTGTTTACATAACATGGCATCATAATCATCACCAATGATCAGAATGTCTTTCCATTTCAGGCAGAAAACGAGAAATGTTCTGCTTAGTCTTTTGGAAACACACAGAACGTATCGTTCAACAAAAATACATTATGAAGACAAAATAGCAGAAAAATACAACTGATTTTGTTGTTTTTTTTTTCGATACAGGTGTGCAGTTTCAATGCTGCGAAACCCCTGGAAATTAACTAAGTGTCGGTAGAATGAATAGAATGAAAAAAAAAAAAAACAATTTTCTTTATGATCTGGCACTTAATAATAGAGCTACGCAGTTTCGCAGAAGTTTCACTGCTGAGTTTTTGTTCGCAACCAAATAGGAAAAAAGAGTTGCTGAAAAATAGCCTGCGATGGCAGGCGTATTACAGTAATATAATTAATGAGCCGCTAATATCTAGTACTCCCCTCGCTTTTTTAGCCCGCCTTGCTGGTTTCTGTCAGGGCCGTTTCTCTTTCGGCTGTACTCAGGTTAATGTAGTTTACTCATTAATAATGTTATATGTTGTATATTGTTACCTTGTCTGATGTTCTCACTTTGTAGCTTACAGCATGTTTGTCTACAATATAACCTTAATTACCATTATAAAAACTGCATATGTTGTAATGACAAAGGATATGCGCTTGCTACGTTATTCTTGTTTTAAACTTCAAAACGGAACTATTCCAATTAAAATACAATTAGAACTCTCTTGCTACGTTCAATCATAAGAAACAGAATCCGTTGGGAAACGGGCGTGAAAGATAATTAAGTTTGTGATTTGAAATCGCTCGCGCCGTTCGCAATCATTGAGCCACGTGTCCGCACATCCATGCCTGTCTGGATCCGCTCTCCGGATGAACGCGGGCTTCCCTTTTGGCGAGACGCGGCAATTAACGTCATTCAGAAACGTTCGTGTTATTATTGTTGCAATCTATGTGGGAATACACATTTATTTGATCTTTAATCATAAAAAAACTTAAGAAAAACGCGGTTGTAACGTTAAGGTCAGGTCTAACATAGGGATCACGTGATCCATATTGCAGTACTTTAGCGGTTTAACTTAAGCTTATAACACAATTATAATGCCTTTTGGGCATTGAGTCTTTATGCGACGTTGCACTAACGTATAATTTACCTCTGCGTCGAGGACTCATCCATACGGATTCTTTCTTCAGCTTTCTTGGCTCTGAGCACAAAAGGTTATCGTTTATGACTAATAACCCGACACCCACTGCCTTGATAACACGAAACCTGTTGTAGCGTTTCAATCTCCCTACCCCTTCCACTTTTTGTGTGAATGGATTTTCGAAGAGCAAGGATATTTTTGTCATGTTGTATAGAAGTGCGTATCATCTGTTGGCTAGATCTACAGTGAAAATATGATTATTCGGAACAAAAAAATCTATTCTAGTAACCTGCCATAGATTATGTTCAGCAGCATCGAATAGATATTCCTAGTTTGAAAGCTAGGTGACTAAGGAACCGGCCACATTGGAAGCCTTTTCGAGCTTTTACGATTGCATTCATTCTTGGAAAATCATAAACGTGTCCGTAGCATTTTTAAAGCCAGGCGCATAAATGGGTTTCCAATTAAGAATCCCTTCAACCACTAACAAATCTAGAACCTTTTGCGGTTATCGCGTCTTGCATCCAACCCTTCCCATGCGCATCCCCCAACCGTCTTTTTACGACCATCATGGGCTAATGAACAGTTGACTTGATGGCGATTTCAATTATCGCTCATTATCGCCTTTTATCGCCCACTTGACTCTCGGGCCAAATCGGGCCTCCTGGAGATCCTGGGACAAGCGAGTCAAATGAACAGAACACTCGATTGAGGATGGGGTTGTTGATTCTAGTTGATTTATAGGAATTCTGATTATCTTTGAGTAAATTAGTCATTGATGATGAAGAGTATACATTGGGATTGGCTATATATACATGTAGGCAATGAGTATTATGAATCATGTTTAAGTTTAAACGAGTAACGATTATTCTACGTTTAACTGAATTGTATTGTTGGTTTGTAATGGATTGTTCCAATATTATTATTGTTCGATGAAAAACAATGGCCATGAATAATAACATGTATTTTATTTATCTTAGGTAATAATCCATGCATTTTATTTATCTTAGGTAATAATCCACAATATACTTTTTGTGAAATCATGATATGTGGAGGCGTATAACTATATCCAAATTCTAAATTTGAACATTGATTGATAGCTAACATTCTAAAATCTTAACCGAGAGTTCCACCAAAGATTCAACATCCATACATCTATGCCTCTTGTTCATTCCATAAATGTCAAAATGACTTTCCGATCAAAGATGCCACAAAGCCGCTGACATGGTGTATTTACGTTGTTGTGATTATATGAGTGAAAAATGGTTGGTGCTGAAAAGCGGTAAAGGGAATAAAATTATTTGTGCCAACTTTGTGAAGAAAGATGAGACACCCTGGACGGGGCACCCTGTTGCTTCCATAATAAGAATTGGGAGCACCCAACGAAAGAAGTAGGGTAAATATTCTGAAAATGAATGAACGGATAGATTGCATTCTGTAAAGGAATGATTGTATATTTTATCAAGTAGAGGTCTTCATTTTAATTATCAATACAGAAAAAATGTATGACCTTGATTTAATATTATCATTTTTAACGAAGAAAGAGAACTGTTATAAAAAGATATGATGTAGAATGAATTAAAAAAAGGCGATGGAATAAAAATTGAAAATTCATATGTATACTAAATTGACAAAACAACAACTAGTTTTTTTTTCACCCAACCAACATGCAACCATTCCCGCCTGACCGACATTGGTCGCCAAAAAATGTATCTTGGGTTTTTGGTTTCTCCCATGCCATTCGGCTTTCCCATTTCTGCCGACCGTTGCCCGCCCGGCGCGCCATGGAATGCCAACCACGCGTCCGAGCGATAAGGGGGCCACCAACCACCGCTTAATGTGGCGCTAATAATGAAGAAAACGCCACATTTCGCCAGCCAAGCCCAATCTTCACCACCAATTTTAATCAACGCTCCATTCTCTTCGTTCTTGCATCCATGCGCAGGGGTCCGTGTATGCTATCGTCTTTCGCGGTTGCTCATTGCCTGCTCATTAAGATAACTATTCAAGGCATGAGTGAGCAGACAGCAGGCTTGGATTTGTGCTCAAGATTGAAACATTTTGAAAATGGCACAGTCTTAAGAATTCTCATCGCCGCTATAGAATAACTTTGTGAAAATTAAGATTGTTTTTATTTCTAATTAGAACGGATAATTAAACAGTTGTGTATTATGAACAGTTCAAATAAATACAAACTACAGCATATACATATACGTGCATGAGTTATGCTTACGCATTACGATAAACACGAAAAACGGAAGAGTTATCGTTAAGTCATTACTTTATATGAGTAAAATACATTTGGTTAAACATCACCAAGACCCCTTTTGGTTGAATTATGAAAAAATGGTTTGCTCCACTACAAGTCATTTGACCTAATTATCTGTTATAAAATCAGTTAAACAAAATGAATGGCTATGATGGGTTAACCCAATCATGTATACGTTTGGATCCAAGCTGTACAATCCGCTAGAACCTCGTGAGGATGGCTCAAAACATTCTCAAAATATCTTTGGGCACCAAACCACTTCACTGACCACTCATAATCCCATTCCCCTGGCATCTACACAAACAACCTTAATTACTCCTTCAAGACATAGGGCTTTTAAGATGGTTGTCGGCTTTTAAGATTTTTTGCTCAGATAGTTAAGATAAAGAGCACTGGAGTATAAACACAGGAACAGTGATGGTTATGTAGGTTTATATAGTTTAACGTCATTTCGCATTTAAGTTCTTGTTATTGTTTACACAGATCACGTGGTTGCGCAAACATCATGCGCAGTTGTTACGTGGCTGATTACGCGTGCGTTATATCACAAGGTATGTTTTCTTAATCAAGCGGAGCGCATGGGTCTTTGAGTTTGTGAGAAAACGCACTGGAAATTACTCGTGACTCATTATACAAAACAAAGAACGTTTTACTTTAATCGCAAAGTTATTGAGCATTCACAAATTAATTTTATTTTATCTTCTCAATCTGACTTTCTAATATAATATGATTTAGGAATTCTACGAATAAACCATGTAACGTGCCGTTGGTGTGTTAAACACGTCGAAAATGCATTACATCTAGGCCATATGGCCTAGATATTATAAATGTCAATACAGTATAAACGTTGTGATAAAACACAATATATATTGTTATATCATTGTGTTTATCCATTTTATTTCAACACCTCCATAATAATGAATAGAATTTGTGAAAGCGGAAGCTAGATCGAGAGAAAAACAACACGAAATGTCAGAGCATAGCAATAGGTCAAGCCTAATCACAGACCTTTCTGTGCCTATGTTAGTGCAATCAACACATCCCTCTAAGGGGCAGGTTTAGATATTGTTTGCTCGGTAACCATTCAACTGTGCAGTATAAAACGAAAATATCACTTCACCAGCGTGCAATAACAAAGAAAAACTATATGGGATAATCCCTTATGGTAAACGATCTATTGGCGTCTAAGTATTACGTGCAACGTCTGTATATAAGGAATCTTAAAACGACTTCGTCGTTTCTTCTTTTTTTCCGATAACGCCATCAAATTATGACCGAGGAATATGCATGTTCACCGCGTGATAATATGTTCTTAACGCTTTCTAGCATGCAATAAGATCACGTAAAAACGTCGCTGTTTTGCGATGCCGTTGAATGTCTGGTGTTTTCTTGTCATATGTCGAATCGAATTTGCGTTTTATTATTTTCCCGTTGCCTACTTGACCATGCAAAAGTGTGACATGTTCAAGGTCTGTCTGACAGTTGTGAAGACGGACAATGCGAATTTTCGCGGCCAAAATATTTTCATAAACTTCGTTGGAATAAAACGGTAGAACAATACCGACGAGTGTATATTCAATCGTATATTTGTTATTGAAATAACTAAACAGGTGGCATCCTGATACAAACAATAAGGTTTCAAATAAAACTCCCCATCTTTGACTTTGACAAGCTTTCGAAATTTTTATTCCTGTTCCGTAGCATCAATGACCTTTACTCGACCTTTTATTCGATAATGTATCCGACGCCTATGCAATGCAGCAAATATTTAAATAATTAGCTTCTCGACGCGCTCTCGAGGTTAATACAATAAAATGTTAACAAAAATGGCCGATTGGTCACTTCCGGTTCAAAATGAATATGGTTTCCACTTTTTATTTAGATATAGCAGCAATGAATAAATATTGAACAAAATTAAAATGAATTTCTTGTTTGTGGGTAAGAATTTGCTGAGTTCATTGCTATAAAATAAAACCTATTTTACATGTTTGCCACTTGTAATAATTCAGTTTGTTATGGTGTTTAGGTAGAAACCAGATCCACAACCATATTCATGCAGTGTTCATCGCATGATATGCAAGGGACAATACAATTGTAATTAAGCTGTAATTGTCTTAATCAAATCTAATAAAGTTCAAGTCGGAAATCAATCGGGAAAGCACTAAAAAAGAGAGCGCCAGGGTGCGGAAGAGGTTTTGTATGTAATGTACCGGATATATCACAGAACTATGTCGCCGATGATATATCAGAGAAGTTAGAGGAATTATAAACATTTTGGTTAAATCTTAAATATGTTTATGCGTAGTTAACTATTACTTGAAACGTTTACTTCAATATTTTGAATTACCGTTCGCGGTCTTTGTATCTTGTTATAAAGGCTAATTAAAATAACAAACTGTGAAACTTATTAGCTCTACGCCAAAAGGCAACATTACCCAACCAGTAATAAAAATAACGTTCGCAAATATTTGTATGATCGTATATCTGTATACGAAGGGCGCTCCAAACGTCGTTAGGGAGTTTGGGAGACTCATGATATAATCAAGTTCATGCTTATGCAAGTATAAAGCAAAACAGGTATAAAGAAAACGTTCATATGCCCACACAGCATATCAGTCGAAGCATCAACGTTAAGCGACGTCAGGGTGACATTGTGACTTTTATTCTAATCACCTTGTCGTTTGGGTTAATGCTCAAATGACAACCCCTGCATGATAGAGGAACCATGTAGCTTGAGAATACTGACCAAATTAGTGATGGACAATAATAATAACAATAAAAATAAGAGAACTCCGCGATCTAATAACACAAAAGAGCTCCTATTCTCAGCTGCCGAAGCTTCTAATGAGAATTTGTCGCTAAACAGCTTATAGAAATAGTTTCTTATATCATGCTATTTTAGAAACGGTTTGACTATAACTAGCACAACTCATATTCAAAATGTAAATTATGTTTTTTTTTCTGCGGCGTGATTACATTATTTGAAATTTAAAAAAATATATCGTGTTTTTACAATAGAGCAGGAGGAAATATAAAATACTATCGTTGTTGGGGTTACCGGAAAACGATCATATGCTGCATGGAATATTGCATATATATGTTGTTGAATATCAACAATACAAGGCATAATTATTACAAAAGCAAACTTTTAAAAGTTTGTCGTCGGGTTCTCATCATAACAACAGTTTGTGGACAAGATGACCTATTGCAAATACAATGTCTTTGTGATGATTAGCTGGAAACATCCTAATTAGATATCGGGTTTTAAGGCAGTTTGTATTCTCTTTCCGTAGCTTCCCATTTAAAGCGGCTATCGTATTGTCCCTACATTCAATGTGAATGCAATCTCATATTTCAGATTATAAGATTAATGAAAGAATATGAGATTCTACATTTGATTCATTTAGATTTGTGTGAAAACAATTTGCAATTTCGGAAAACTGTTACACCAAATTGAAATATCAAATTGTTTCGTACTAATTAGTGTTATTGTTTACTCAAAGTAACATTCTTATTCAAAAGTTATATATAAGAAAAACATGTTTAGATATCTTTGAAACAATTCTTAACTTTATTTTAAACCAAATATATAAACGGATATTTAAAAGATTTATCCCTTGTAGCACCGTATGTAAAAACTTTCAAGCTACGTGTACATGTATATTTGAAATTCAGAAATTGAATAATGATAAAACGAACCGAGTTATTCCCACCTGACATGATAAAAATATACTTTATAATTCACCTTGAGAAAAAACATACATTTGAAGGGCTCCGTGCAACAATGTGTTAAGTCTGAACTTGACGCTTTGAGAGAATAGGCATTAATTGTTTCTTTATTGGTCATTTATAGAAGAATTGGCAAGAAGCCAAATGATGAAATTATAATGATAGCCTTGGATTATTTAGCATTATTCAAGTTTAAAACATGGATCAGTTATCACTTGGCACTTTGCCATAAATTTTCGCGAAACATGTTAAATCTACTAAACACATTGTTGCGCGGAGCCCTTCATTTGTATAATTACAGTGATTATATGACTAGCATCAATGTAGCGACATGTACGCACAAAAAGAACCATTGCAAAACTATGATCATTTTGATAAAACGCGATTTTGCAAAGTCGCTAAATCCTGATAAGCAACCTACATGTAGTGATACTTATCATAAAACATTCCGTATATTATAATATGATAAATATTGATCATATGTAGTTTATGGTGGAAATAGTCTATATAAAGCATTTAAAACACTTATACGTAAAATATGATTATTTATAGTTACATGTATTGCTGAACGAATTCGTCGATGGTATTTCCAAATCCAAATGCAGGTTTACGTAAATGTCGACTAATTGTATACTTTACAAACTGAGCCCCGCATTTTATGTTAGATTAAAAATTACACGTATTTTGCGTAATTTTATGCTTGATTATATACACATGCAATAATTTCCATACTTTATGTATCAAAAACGAACTTATGTATAAACACATAATTACGATAATTGAAGGCATATCAGGGAAAATTACAGGCAATGTTTTGGAAAGCAACTCATGTAAATGTACCGATATTCCAAAAGCGACATACAGCATAACAAACGAGAACATCGCGTGCAAAATAATTTAATCATAATTAAAATTTGATGATGTAATTTTCACTCGACTGCCTTGCAATATCAAACAAAATACCTTTTGTCAATACCGCATGAATTCATTATAAAAAGAGAGTGTGGAAAAATAAAAGCAGACCAATTATCATCTCTATAATACGTTGTTGGGGAAATATTTGAAATGTCTAACCTCAGACACAAAAATATATGCATATCTTCTAACGCTCAATTACTGCAACAGTTCTTACTGTCTTGTTTGTTCAAAATTTTGAAACATAATTATCGAAAAATAAATATGATATATTGTGGTTTGAATATCTAGTCCCTACCATGCGGCGTTGTACTAGAAAAAGGTCATCTGAAAATTTAATCGTTTTTTTTTTTCAAAATATCAAATTCGGCGTGTTTGCATGATCGGTTCACTTTATGAAAAATGAATCATGGATCGCTCATCTATTACTACATCTATCACTACAATTTGTTTATTTCAAAAGGCTTAAATAATGACGGTTTAGATTTTGTATGAAAATTACTATATTTTCAAATCAAATTCGTCAGGAAATATTTTATACATGAATAATTTATAAATATATACATACACATATTAGTTCTATATCATGCCGAAAAAAATGAAAGAAAAACAATCTTATTATATAGTGTAGCGTGAGTACATCTCGTTTATTTTCCCCAAAATCGACGGGGTTGGAAATTCCTTTTCTGCAAATCATATATCATATCAACGTGAAATACATCAAAACATTGAAAGCTTTGGGGTTCTCAGCAGCGACGACTTTAGAGAATTGGCGCTGACCAATTTGTCCACAAATTGAATTGCTTTCCTTGTTTTTATGCCTTTTAATATCAA
>LQRL01093817.1:2950-17193 GCA_001703475.1 Hydroides elegans | reverse complement strand
ACCATCATTTGTTACTATTTGTTCCGAATGTCGATTAAAGTAAAGTTTTCAAAATAGAATTTATCGTTGGTTCAGTTAAAATGGTTTGAATAAATTTATAAAAGCAGTATTAAGTTATCTAGTCTAGTTTTGTAAGCAATCAAGTATAACCGCATTGTTATATTTGACTCAAAGCATACAACAATGTTTAGAATTATGTTGGGTTTCGCGTATTTCACAAGCAGTATTAAGTTTTTAAGTCAAGTGCCAATTGAGACAATTCTATATGGAAAACTGATTGAATTTGTTGTTCAAATTAATGTTTTTTATGTTGACTGGAAAAAACTGAAGCGCTTATATATGTGCAGCGAATTGATAAGAATGAACTTTTAAACAGTTTATGTATAACGAAGTATATTTGAATATATAATACAGTAGCGAAATGAATTTTTAATGTACTGTTAAAATTTGGTGTATATATACCTATTAGTTTTTGAGGAATCCCGAAATAGATAAGTGATATCATTGAAATATAAGGAAAAAAACTGAAGCGCTCTCCTATATATACCTAATCTTTAACCATTATATTCATAGTATAGATCTGATTGTTTATATTTGTAAAGTCACTCATCTGTTTAAGGTGCGACTCTCTACAGACACGATTGCTAGATCACGATTAGACTACTATTTTACGACAATGGACAATGGAACTTCACAGACACTCCGTGATTTTGCAATGAAAATGGGAATAAAATACCATGAAAATAGTTTTTATTCAATCTCTTGTTCATTTCTTAACATGAGGGTTTGATATTTTGCAGATCAGCCTTTAATTTTGTTTTAAATATGCAAAACCTAAATTTGGAATGAAACTTAATAATACTTCACAGGCACTCCGTGATTTTGCCATGAAAAAGGGAATAGAATACCATGAAAATAATTTTATTCGATTTCTTGTTTATTTCTTAAAACGAGGCTTTGATATTTTGCAGATCAGCCTTTATTTTTGTTTAAAATATGCAAAACCAAAAATTGTTTGCATTGCATTTGTCATTTATTTATGAGATAAATTTGCTCGGACACAATAAATCCTTGGAACAAAGCCTCTCGGCTCCGCCTCCGATATTTGTCATGTCCACTCGAAAGTGTTAGTTATCCTATGTGTACACTGATTTTGTCAGTTGACCTGACCTGGCAGTAGCTCTTACATATTCAATTTGTTGAAGGCTGTAAGGTTGATCAATCAGTAGGGAGGTCGTACTTGCCGTGCTTACCTGTGGTGTTTTGATATGTTGATAAGATAGCCGTGCATTCATTTTGTATACAAACGTCGTAAAGTTAAGGGGATGAGAAGGGTTGCTCTATTCAATACATTCTTCTCCCAGAGGCCGGGAGATTATAAAGGAGGGCATTGTCGGTTAAACACGGCTGCATTTGCCCTGCATGTATCATAACTGGGGACTTTTGAGACCATGAACAGGAATTATTTTATATTTTTAAGAGTTCATTACTGCAAATATATTGGTTAAATCTGAAGGGTATATCTGAGATTATAATTTTCCGTAAGACAATATATTTGCAATATTTCTATTTTGTTATGATGAGCGCTGTTATTCTGTTTCTTTCCAAATATCTGTTATCATCCCATCACTTTATAATCATAACCATATACAATCATCAAGTTGAACAAATATCGATATATTTTTATTAATGGCTGTAAAAGTAGTGTATATGTTACTATTATTAATAAAGATATGCATAGTAAAATTATCAAATGATTACAAAATAAAGATTCTACTCATGAATCAAGACTGTAGTGAGCAACTGCGTTTCTAGTCTATAAGGGTATAATTAGAGAAGTCATGCACTGTCTTTTGAGTGCAAAGCGAGAGATTTTGGTTTACTTCGTGATTCTGACAATTATAAAACCGATATTCATCGCCTTAAATTTAAAACATACATTATTGTGTTTCATGTAATATCTTATATATAAATTTAGATTACTGACCCTGTTTTTCAATATCATTAATAATCACAAGACGAACGACTTCCAGATGTGCATTCCTAATGGAGAAGATCGAGGATTTACGGACAATTGGAAAGGATATTTATCAAAAACTCGCAAAAGAGTTTGGAATCCGCCCATCCTTTGTTTTATATATTTGGATATTCAAACTGATCATCCAATATTTCAAACTATCATGATTATTTCAATACCGAAAAATCGTATTATAAGGGATAAAGTGAGGGGCACTCAACGATTTATTCGGGTAAATGTTTATTCTTGTAGCAGCTCTTCCTTGCTTGCAACTTTTTCAGAACAGAACAAAGATTTTTTTCGAAAGGATTATTTTACTCTTGGAATTTGTTTGTAAATATATAGACCAATGCAGATGTATCTAAATTTAGTCTCTTTAAACGAATATGTGAAAGAATAACCTTACACACATATGATTTCTTGAAATCTTTATTCTGGTAGGAGATTGAATATTTGCTTGTAGCAGCTTTTCTGCTTTGCTTGCTTGGAACTTCAGAATAAACATTTTGATGCATATAGAATAAGATAAATCGTTGAGTGCCCCTCTAAAGTGCTAGGCAAAGCAGTAGACACCTTTAAAATAATCTGGCAAAGGTTAATGTTCATTACGTTGTGAGGGCTTGCGTTCTATATTAAATAATATGTATTGGTACAGTAAATTGTCGGGTTTGTCCCAGAAATAAAGTTTAATCTATGCTTTCTGAATTTCCGAGGAAAGCCGCAACAGGCATCGACAGCTATTTTGACGCAGACAATGGTTGTCTTTGTGTGAATACTTTTTCAGTACCCGAGCATTTTAGGTAAAGTCTTCTACATGAGCGCTCATTATCCACCATTTCCAAAATTTTCAATTTCAGTTTGGATGTTGGAAATTCACATATAAGTTTAGAATTTCTGGTGTGAATACCATTTATGAGGGGCGGCTTTAGTTTGCTTCTTATTTTGCGTTCACCACTTTCAGTACAACTGTTTGGTCACAACGGCATTCTCGTTACCTTATTATGTCTTCACTAAATGTAAATTCATCTTAACATGAACATCCATGGTTAGGTAACGCGTATGTGCTCAAAATGTCCCGTGAGCATTTCAATGACCCTAGCGCGCGTCTAAAGGTGTAGACACATATGATGAAACAACCATTTTTAATGGCTGTTTCATTTTTGGAAACAACCACTTTTTGGCGTCTCGGAAAGGAAACAACGAGGAAACAACCATTCAGTTAAATTCTGACCTTAATGCAATTGCTTTTATGCCACTACATTTATAAGTGTGACGTTTATAATTATTACGTACCATTTACGTTTTCTAACAATTAGAAGACAATTGTATGGTTCTGTTGTCGTTAATTATCCAGGTTTCAATTTATTTGTATCAAGATGTGATATGATATTAACAGTAATTGATTAATATTTGAACAATATTATAATCAGAACACGTGAAAATATTAACGCTTATGCAAATGGTTGTTTCATAGTGTTGTTTCATCGTTGTTTCCATGTCAAAAGGAAACAACGTGGAAACAACCATTGAAAATGGTTGTTTCAATATATGTGTTTACACCTTTAGCGAGATTAAAGAGATATCACAGGAGTTGTATTTTTCTGTCTGGCTCGAGCAACATCGGAAGAAGTTTTTGACCAGGGGAGGGTGCTTTAGTTTGAATCCTTAATTTAGTGTGTTTAACATCTAATTATGATAGGAAACTTAAATGATGAGAGACTAGGAGGTATGACCTAACCGATGGTAGGTCTAAAATTTCAAAATCTTTAAAAGCACCGAGTTGTATCGATTTCTAAAACGTCTTAATTTCACAAAAATGCATTTGAATACATAGCGCTTAAAAGGAGGAGATGGAGATGTGTGATGGTCGGTTGTTATGTAATCAACAATGCTCAAAGAAGTTCATCGAAGTTAAAAAATAGTCCTCAGTCACTGGTTTGTGTCCTGATTTTAAAAAGATATCGTAAGGATGCGATAGGAAGTACATGAAGTATAATTTGCATCTAAAACTGAACATTGCAATGACGTGTTCCAAAAAACGAAGCGACGGGAAATGATAAGACTTTGATAAAACTTTAATAAGCAGCAGGATTTCACCCATGCATGACATGACTGGAAAATTGGATATGTAAGCATTATTTTCAATTGTTTCGAAGACAAAAGGTTTAAACAAACAAAATGAGGTATGTCCAGAACTCGAATATGTTCACCGGGGTTCACCAGGTTCGCTAGGTTCACCAAACACTTTTATAGCACATATATATATAAGCGTGGTACGTGTTGGGTGTACTATCAGTGAATGGTAGCACAATACCGGTTCGCTACGTTCGCTAGGTTCACCAGTGAATGGTAGCACAATACCCGTTCACTACGTTCGCTAGGTTCACCAGTGAATGGTAGCACGATACCCGTTCACTACGTTCGCTAGGTTCACCAGTGAATGGTAGCACAATACCCGTTCACTACGTTCGCTAGTTTCACCAGTGAGTGGTAGTACAATAGCGGTTTATTAAACAAAATGTATTTGTATTGCCAAATTATTACTAATTAAGGTCAGGTCTTGATTTTCACACTAAAATAATAAAATTATAAAATCATATGAAATATGTAGAAAATGAATATTCGAAACTCTATCTGTTTACATATAGGGTGGAAAAGGTCATGGATATGTTCGTCTACGCAACTTGATATTAATAAAAAACTTGATCAGTCATTAAAACATTCAATTTTAATGTGTATGAAAAAATAATGGCAAAAGCACCATATGTATACCTTGTTGATAGGTGTTTTAATGTATATTCTATATATTTATATTGCCGGATATATTAATTGTCTTGCTTCTTCACCTCATTCATTTTTTATTATCATCTTCTGATGAGTTTCTTCTTCTTCTTCATCTTCTTCTTCGCGTCATTTATAATTTCTTTATTTTCAAAATGAATCTTTACATGATTAATATTGATAAGTAATAACATTTTCTGTATAAAACACCCAAAACTCACTGTAAATATTCAAATTATTTATTGTGTCACGAATGCTAAACGCTGTGACGTAAACAAAACATGGCATTTAGCTAGGAAACGTTTTGTGACGCAATAATCATGTAAGTCAATCTTTCGCTTCATGCTTTGGTGAACGTAGCGAACGGGGCCACGACTCCGTTCATTGGTGAACGTAGCGAACGTAGTGAACCATAGATTTGAGCTGGTTCACTGGTGAACCTAGCGAACCTAGTTAACGCTAGTGAACATTATCTAGTCATGGACATGAATGAACAAAATATGATTTTATCTATTTATTTATGTTACAAAATACATAATATCGTGAAAGAATATGGCAAACACTCATTTGTGTTTATCACAGTTTTGTTTAAAAGCACAGCAACTGCTTAAACATTTACATGGTCTTGAATATATAATGTATACATGTAGGTCAAAGCTTTACAATTATGCATGTTCTACACATTAACAAAAGCGATATAACTGGAAAGAACAATATGAATAAATGCAATAAGCTGAATGTTTGGTTTGTTTTACATAATAAGAAAAAAACTAAGAATATATAATCTCCAAAGCTATACTATATAAATTAGGTCCTACATTAAACTAACTCTTTGCAAATTAAACTATACATCTATGATTTATTTTATTAGAAGCTAAAATGTCACATAATAGTGTATTGATTTTTGTTTCAAATTATTCTTTGATGATATGTAAAATTATGCAGCAATGCAAATTATAAAACATAATGAAACACCTGAACATCCCATTTGAAACACCTCAAGGCCTGCTCAGGGAAATATTTGGGCTTAAAATGCAATTTCCATGTGTCAAAATAAATAAATCGGTAAAAAGAGGCACATGCATAACTTAGGAGTATATTCTGCGATTATGGATCTTTAGCGATTTCATTTTATGCCTGTGTCTTTTTTTCGTGCGATAATTTGCAAATCACTTAATGAAATAGGAAAGCAGTCATGAGATATTTTGCAATCGAACTTTCACAGTTCACATCATACATAGCGATGTTTGATATTATACTTGAAATCAGCCCTGATTTATACATGTCGTTTTTCCGATTCGTTAATTTTGATGCACGGAAATTTTAGCTCTCAACAATTTCCGTGAACAAACCAGACCCTTAATAACGAATATTCGGGTTTAGATATTTAATGCCTGGGAAAATGCCAACAGTTGTTTTTACTGTCGAAATTGATGTTACCAGTTTAGCTTCACGTCGATACAACCCCTCTACGCATAGACTATACGGTTACATAAATCAATAAACAGGAATATATAGTTGATGTAAAAACTATATTTAGATACATGTTAAACAGAAAAACAGCCTTAATAGATATACCGAAAAGCAACACGTTTTTATTACACGAAAGAAACAGTGCATAAATATGGCACACCCAAATATCAACAATAAATCTATATCAGTGTTAAAAGAAACAAATGCATGTAACCTGCAATACCGGTATATTCATTCCCAATCTTAGATTTCAATTTAAATGCAATCAATGATCTATTTAATGTTAACAACCAGGCCATACAATCAGTTTTATGTAACGATTCGTGATTAACATTTTATGGAAAACGTAGCATGAAAGTTGGTATTAGCTGTCTGTATAAAATGCAAATCTCGAAATGCAAACATCAATTATAAAATATTGATTAGTTTCATAAATATTTTTTGTCACTGGGAGCTTAAATACTCCAATAAAACGAAATAAAAAGCATAACTAGTGTCAGTCTTATCATCATATTTTACACTCATAACCATTGCTCTATCCATCTATGAGTTACACATTTATAAAGTACTTTCTGAACAACATTTTGGTACAATATATTTCGCCGGAACTTCATTCGTAATTGAAGAGCAATCCTTGAATAACATGTGTTGTGCTAAATGTCATAACTGAAATCGCTAAATCAGTACAATGGCTTTTACCCAGCGGAATATTAGCTTAAAACAAAGTTTCCATATGCATGAGTCTTTCTCTACATCTATTCATTTCATTTACTCCTCGCCGCTTTGAGCTGCTGTGCCATGAGTTTCGCTTTATCTTCGACATTCAAATCGCCCATGCTGGAATAGGGCGTATCATCAGCATCCGTATCAATCCCGGGGACCGACCCAGCTGAGAAGGAACCCGCGTTTCTTTTTGGGAGTTCAGCTGCATTCTTGGTCGATTTGGTAGTGAAACTTGCATGCGATGGGTTATCACGCGAGAACGGGTTTTGCGGTTGATCATCTTTGGTTTGGGATGGCAGGGTCTTGAAGGGTAGGTTGTATTTGACGTTCGCGGATTTCTGGTCGGTCACAACATGGGGTTTGCTAATAGCAATAACAGTCTCGCTTTGGGAACTGAGCTCCTTCAGGATTGATTCGGGTATATCCGGGTATGCAGCCTTTAAATCATGTTTAGTTTTACCTGATACCGTAGCGAGCACGGGATGTTTCTTAATCGCAGATGCCTTACCTTCAATAGCTATGTCTTTCGGGTTGGCGATGTTCGGTAGATATGTGTCGGACTGGGCACTCATTTCCTCGCCGCTCGATTTGGTTGAGGCCTTTTGTGTGCTTTCTTTTGGGGTTGAAGCAGTTTTGGTTTCGTTTATTTTACCCATTGTTATTGCAGGTTGGTTCCCAGCAGCGATTGATACTTCGTCTGTTGTCATGTAAATGGTGTTGTCAAACGCGATCTTTCTGGTGCTGTCGCTTCGTTTTCTATAGGAACATATAAAAATGGTAATGAATTTACAGTCCGAATTCGATATCGAACCGTTCTCGTATGAATACATTTATTTTTTTCACTATTATATATTGGTATCTTTCATTTTCATTTTTGCATCATCACATATCTTTTTATTAAGCTGATGGTGAAAATTTATCTATATTAAATATTGCAGCATCGCAATTATTATTTATTTTAGATTAAGCCAAGTGTGTTTTGCGAAGTGACACATAGACTTTTTAAAATCTGAAGATCAAATTTTAACAAGATTGTATATAATGATTTCAAGTAAGATATTTCGAATTTGTCGATAAACATTTTTTTTCGATCGTCACTATGCGACTAGAAAAATAGACTATTTATTCACCTGTGGAACTTCTTCCTGCAGAATAGCATCACTATGACGACAATAACCAAAACGATGCATGCAATTCCTACGGCTGCCGTGATCAGGGGCCAGTGCACTAAAGGAGAAAGAAACATTTTTAAAAAGTGATACGAAAACCCTCAATCATTTCCATAATTATCAAGGTTTTGTTAAGACATTTGCTTCTACATTAATTTATATGTGGTATCCATTCTGTGTGACTCATCTTGTTTTTTTTTAACTTTTATAACCGTATTGTATAATATTTCCTACTATATTGTCGACATCGCCCCTCCTCATATAGCCCCAATGTAAAATTATGCGTCGATTTTTCCCACCGCTTACATGGTATGCTCTTTTTGGTCGTCGAGCTACGTTGCGGAGTGACCACAGAAGAAGAGGTTGTGGTCGATACCCCGGGAAAAAGGAAATTGGGCCAGCATTGAATCGAAAACTCTTGGTCATGGTGTACTGAAATAAGGATAGGAATATTAATGAATAACGGAAGACACATCATTTTTCTCTTTGAGTATTTGTTTAAACACTCGCCGTGTGCGAACACCTCGAAATATGTTCAAACCACAAATTGTTAATTCAAAACAAAACGCCATACTTATATTACAGATAGTATAGTAGTTGATCGATTTTGTTCATGCAAACAGCGTAAATTATCATATATATTTCCGCAAACGCGGCTTAAATTGCATGAAATAGATATCAGAAAATAATGTAATTCAGAATATCATTTGACATAACTCACCCTGAATCGCCGCATAGAACCTGTACATCTCTCCGTGATTATTCTCCAACCTGAAATGAACATCCTCATGGAACTCCCTGTCTATCGGTTGATAGTCCCGCACATGATTCTCACTGCAAATCAAGCTTCCAATTCCGCCACTTTGAATAGCGAAATACTGTTCACATTGAACACTCGGATCATGCAGCTCTTTTGTATCGAAATTGGGAACGATGATTTCTAATTCAACAGCCCAGTGGACGTTGATAGAGCAGCCGCAACCGGACACATTGCTGTAGTTTGGAAAGTTCGGGGTGTGCAGATACAAAAGTGATCCTCGCCATACTTCGTCCATATTACACATGTCCCGGATGTTCGTGTCGATCGAATCGGCTATAACTGCAATGTACCAAACCTTTGGTATGAACATTATGAGGGGTTAAAAAAAGGTTTATTTTTATCCGAAGTCATCTAGAGCTTTCTTTTTTATCCAAATTATAAAATATTTGCCTAGGTGTTATATGATATAGGAAAAATTGTAGCACAGAATAAATCACTCCGCAATCAGCTACTGTGCAAACCCTTACATTCAAAGTACAATTCAATTGCTATCCAATTTCAGTCCAAAATCGCCTTTAGTAATTTTTTTTCAAATTTACATGCGCGAATATCATAAGTTACAGGGAATGAACCTAAAGACATGACTAACATGTATATACGTACATGGTTCGCACTTGTAACTGACTTTCAGGAATGTGTTGCCAAGGTAACCACGACAGGGCTTGGCCGATTGCGAGAGACGCATAGTGATGTCACATCCGCCTCGCTCCTTGACAAGGAAGCAGCGCCAGAACCACGTCAAGCGCACGTCTTCTTGCTGAAAGATGGATAAACATATATATTCAAAATTAGATGTTGCAGTTAAAGAAAGTATTCGATGAGAGAGAGAGAGAGAGAGAGAGAGAGAGTAAAAATGGAGAGAGAGGGGAAAGAGAAAACAAACTAATATAAGGGAAAGGATAGGGTTGGTAACTTTCATGGTAAAAGTACATATCTAGTTAGAAAAAGGTTTTAAAAAGTTTTCAGATAATAAACAGGATGAAAATGGATCAAGGCATTCATCCATAAGCAAGTATATATTTTTTTCCTTTTTGAAATGTGTTTTCGATAATCGAATTTAATCATATATACCTCGCACACATTTCTTGACTCTAGATTGCACCCCGCTTCTCTGCTTTTCATGTACTTAGCAGACTTGATGATTGCGACTTGGTCGCTTGGACAAGAAATGGACAAAGTCCTCTGGTTGAGACAGGCGGATGTCTCCTCTCGGATATAGAAGATATCGTCATCGTCTCTGGGAAGTTGAGCTGAAAATGATCAAATAAGTCAAATTTACACTTTAAATTTTACATTATGAACTGCGACCCTTTTTTAATTACACAATTTATGCTTATCTTTATGTGGATTACTTTATCTGTAGCATCCCTGTGTCCAACTACCAGGGAAATCAACACATAAAGGGATACTCAGCCATGCAAAAAAATACAGTTAAAATGGAATAACATATCTTTTTAATCCATTTTATGATCATTTCTTAGATTTCATGTCAGGTTGTAGAAGAAGGGTGTTTTAAATGGCTTTAAGGAAGGTAGTGTACTGCAAACCGTCACATGAAACCAGGTTGTTTCGAAATGATTTGTATGATTATACTCGAACGTATATAGTCGAGGTATATTCATATATAGATGTAGTAATTCTATGTTATCATTTTCCATGCAAACATCTTACAACCTCCGAACCTTCTCGAATAAACTGAAAACCGGGTTGACATTCGATCGGGACAAGAATCGCAATATTTTATTTTCTTCACTATTCTTATATTTAGAATATGCGGGGTCTGTGTAAAGTTGCCTTTTCTAAGCCCTACTGGTTTATAATTTGACACAGTTATTGATGCTGTACCAAGATGTGTCGACAAGCACCCGAGACGCCAATTAACGCAAAATCTGTTGTTCTCTGTTCTCTTGATTCTGTTTTATTTCAATATTCTGTTTATAATGCCGCGCTCAATCGGTTGTTAACATCTCTACAACCCTAAAAGAATATGGATATGATGTTTTAATAATAAGACCGTGAGATATGAAGCAAATTGTTTTAAAAGCTACTGTGTTTTCATTTGATGCTCTTTCACTTGCAGAGCCATAAATGTCTAGTCACGATTCATAATGTCGTTGACATTATATTTATAAGTGATAAGAAATAAACATGTCTCGAAATGCACGCAAGTTGGAGATGAGGATGATGTTCTAATTTGCATATCAATATTAGCTGGGTGCAATTAAATTGCAATTAGGTAAAGATTATTTCATGTGTAATGCTAACTAATTGTCATTTGGCAATAACATAAATGAAATTGTATTTATTGTGGTGTACCAAATAAGTCATTGAAACTTGCAGCTTGTACATTTCACTGTATTGGAAGTTTATTTCGTTTGAAACATCATTTGCGTTGCATCTACTGACCAGCACTGGAATAAGTAATACATAAGCCATAGATGTACGACCCATTTAAACCATTCGGAAAAAAACATTTTGCCTTTAAGGAAATCAATTTCTTCGTAGGCTATACCCCTTTCCCATTTTAGTTCTTATTTAAGTGAACTTGCTATTTATCACCACATTATTTCAATGAAAATTCAGCAACCAAATATTTCACGTTGACTTCCTCATATACAATGTAATTTAGCACGTTTTACATTTTGAATTTTATTCAAAATCAAATAGATATCAATTAAAGCGACTTTTTATATATTTTCTGCAAATCTCAATCTAATGAAAGATATAAAATATATCGAAATACACATTTAAAGGAATTGTTCATTTAGATTTGAAGATTTCAAACAAAGAATCGGTCCTTAACGAGAAAAATGTGATGCTGTAATTTCAGACAATATACTTCTATACAAATTATTAACAGTTTTTTTAATTTGTATATTAATATAAAAAGATATGTTATACCTAAATATGTAACCCATTGAATTATGTTAACCCCCTTTTACATAATTTCACAGGCTTGTTTCCATGATTCATTGGCATGCAAAAGCTATCTAGGGCACATCGAATTTGCGGTTGCGAATTTTAATTGTTTTTCTTTTTTTTTTGTATATTTTCCACTCTTCATATTCCTTTTCGTGGCTTGATTTAAGTGATGCAACCCGTTTGCGGTTTTGGAATATCTCGAAAACAAAATAATTAAAATGAATCATGGATAGGGGATGAACGTTTGGGGGTTGGAGACGCGTAGTGATGGGTAGCAAGATATATTTGATTTGGCTGGTCTTATAATGTGTTATGGCAATACATTAGATATTGTGGGTTAAAATAATATCTAATGCAGCCTTGTTTATCCATCCCGGAGGCGCGGATGAAAAATATATATTTAATGGTCGCGCCATACTGTATAACATACATGTGTACTTAAACGGGGGCATCCGCGGCGTGCCTCACTCCCTTCCCCGCCGAATCCATTATAATGATGGTCACAAAAGATTATTGCGGTGACTTTCCTTTGTTTTAGAGACAACGAATGCTTGGCAGTTTGAAAAATAATCATTTTTTAGGCTGCAATGCATAGGGAAATATTTTATGCTATCTACTGCTAAAATGCACTTGAAATGTTTCCGTTCCCTGCGATGTCATACACAACTGACGTCAATGGAATCTATAAATAGCATTTCGTGCAATGACATTTCAACTACATCACTACAATACAATGATAACTACATACACAAACAACCAATTGAAGATTAAACAAAAACGGTTTCCAGTGAAATCGGGGTTTAAAATGTTTAAACGCACAGACAAAGAAACTGGTGTCTACGCTTATATAGGCACCGCGTACATCTTTTATTCCTCCAAATTGAAAACTGGGCATGACTCATCAACTCAAAATTAAGTTATACAAGGGATAAGTGCGAAGAGAGATTTTTTCATATTTCAACTATAAATGTACATCTAAACGGCGTCATATTATGGCTGTTCCAGCTTTGGACAACTCACGTGTCGTCATTTAATCTTAACGTCGTTGAAACATGAAACGTTGCCTCGAAATCGTAAGTGCGAACATTGTTTTCCGATGTTTTCATGAGCTCACACCATAGCCATATACCAAAACTATATAATAGTTAACTATATAATAATTAACGAATAAGTATTAACCCTAATATTATATAATTAAGTACAATAAAAACTTCCGTTTTATTGGATTTTATATTAAAATCTCATAATATTTGCACCCATGCCTTTCCATTAAAGTCACCTTACAACATAATTATTTCGGTCCCTTTCGTACAGTAATAACATTTCTTACACAACGTCATCTAAATTCTCAATTTGGATATTTAAAAAATCCAGTGCCTAGCTTCAAGCTACACAATATATCTTTTTTTTTTGCATAGTTCTTCTATAATTTTATTATAATGATTTGAAATGCGCTGAAAAATCGCCATAAATGCGTTTTCATTTGATAATTGCACTATTAAGCCAGACCCTAAAACACGAGTTCTATTACCATTTACATTTTAATTCTATATGTTCGCATATACATGTATACATAATTTACCAATCTAATGGTACAAATATTCGAAACGAAAAATTCAATTATGACATAGATATTGATTTTGGGCGCCAAATAAAATAGTTTTCGTTGTCAAAAAGCTTAAAATTCGCTTAAACGATTGTATCAGTTCAATTTCAAATATAGCTCAAATATAGTCTTTGTTCCAAAGTGAACCTACCAATTTATCATATGATAACGTTACGATCAATCACCATAATTAACTAACTGAACATGGTTTAATGTTTTATAGCAGTTAATGTGAAATCCGTTTTTCTTGACATAGTGTAAATTGCTTGGCCTTGAAAAGTGTCCTTCATATGTAATAACCGAAACTTCTTTGTCTTCCAAAGTTTATTTGCACTAAGAATGTTTACAATCATTCATTTCTAAGAGAGATTTATTGGCATAGTTAAATTGAAACCCTAGACAAGATTAGGGTTCGAATAGGTAACCGGTTCAATGAACCAAATATTCAATGAATTGTATTGATAAATAAACAAATAACACAATTTCGACTTGTTATGATATCATATCATGGAATGATATACGAACATTTTCTCAGTAATAACGGTTTTTCTCATAAGCGGTTTGGCCACACCTGATGCTTTTGCGAGCTTTTATATATCTTAACAAACCCTGAGTTGCAATGTATTCCTTATGAGAAAATCATAAAACACAGAAAAATGCTCGTTGTGTTTTATACAGCTTGACGCGCGTTTGCGTTTGCATAAGTTCTACATTTCAATCACGTTTGTTAGA
>LQRL01093806.1:13129-29521 GCA_001703475.1 Hydroides elegans | reverse complement strand
AGGCAGCTTTGATCCAAAAAGGCGCGCCACTGGGCAACAAGATGGCGACACAGCTATATTTAAGTCTCTTTGCAAACCACGAATTTACCTAATTATTTTTCATGTCCATTGTAGGAAAAAGCCAAAAAGACCTCAAATGCACTAGCGAACGCACAAAGACCGACAAGTTGCGTGCGCGCCGTGATAAGAAAGTATCGCAGCGCGCTAAACAGAAGCACCGGAAGGAGCGCAAGGCTTCCCTGAACCAATTTGATTTTACAATTCGATAGTTTACTAAATTTGTTTTCTTTTTTTCACGTTCATAACAGGAAAAAGCCAAGAAAGAGCTCAAAGGCACTAGCGAGCGCACGAAAACCGATAAATTACGTGCGCGCCGTGACAAAAAGGCTTCGCAGCGCGCTAAACAGAAACACAGGAAGGAGCGCGAGGCAGCTTTGATCCAAAAGGGGGCGCCACTGGGCAAAAAGATGGAGGCCCAGGCAGCTGTAAAGCAGCTGAGCAAGAGCAAGAGTGTGACGCTGGTGGATGTGAGTTATAATTATTTATAATTAATAGATAAACGGTTTCGAGTGTTTACCATATTTTGTATTAAGATTTTATATACTATATAATATACGTTTAATAGGCTTCTTTACAATAGTTGTGACGAATCTTCATGCTTAGCTAAAGGTGTCGTACTTGTGGGTATGTGCTTCAATTTATGATTAAAGGATATTGAGTATTTTGTACCATGTGGACGGGGGTCGAAAAACGATTTATGACGTTGCACACGTGATTATAATAGTTTATCGCTGAGCGATAAAATAGGGTTTCGAAGGAATCAATCTTTTAACTTATATATTTGTACCTATTGAAGCATCATATGTTTTTTTAGAGAATTATTTGTTCTCTTTCAACCTCAATCAGTCATTGCAAGTTTTCTTATGATTATAATTTTGCAGAAAAAGAAAGATCGTTCTTTTGCTAGGCTTGGAATGCAAAACCATAAGAAAATTGTAATTAAGGAAACATAATACTATCTTAGCGTGTTATTCCATCATGTAGGCGTTTGGTAAAAAATAGAAAACTAGATTAGAATTAAATGTCTCCATTTGTTTTAATATAGCATAGTCCAATAAACCTTATATTTGACGTTTTTTTATTTTGAAAATACAAGCTATGGCACACGCCATTCTCTCATCTATTTAGGAGACACGTTATTTTTGTTACCAAATTAGCCCTTCTATCAAATTTTGAAATTCAATCGATCATTTAATTTTTTTCCAAATAGCTAATAGTAGTGAGACTGATTAGATAAGTTAATAAAAAGTGATCACTTATTAACTCACGGTCTTGCAAGGTATTTCAATCTTGGCTACTGACTCGATAAAATATTTTTATACTTAAATGTGGTCCCTTGTATTTCAATTCAAGGTATTGCAGAAAAAAACCTAACTCATCAAAAACATATCTCGAAATGACACCATCATAAAAACGGATTAAATAGAGGCCAGTAAAGAAATCTTAGCACCACACAACTAAATTCCCTAATGTATATTAAGATCCTTCAATTCCCTGTTTGTTATACTTATTAAAAAGTAATTTGGTTATTATAATGCAAATAGAACCCTAAAAGGTGCAACAACTAATGTAACGCCTTACTGTGGATTCCTACTTTCAATTTAGATAATGGCGCTTCTGTTAACCTATATCAGATTATTTTATTTTCTAACCCCTTGTCCACCATTATCATGTCCAGCGTATCATAAGTTTATAGTCAATCTCTATTTATATTTTATTTTATATTTTTCTATCAGGAATCGGCGGCGGGCGCTAAAAAGAAACAGGGCAATATGACGTCATCGACGCAATTCTTTAAGCAACTCCAAGAGGAGGTCACGACACACGTTCGGTCGGAAAAGGCGGCAAAGCGACAGACGAAGAATGCCAAGTTGAAGGGAGTGTCGTCTGCTAAGCTAAAATTGTAGATGGATAAGTTGAGAAAAACGTCGAAAATTTGCGCTTAAAAGTGTGAGGGAATAGCTAGAAAGGTCTATGAAACTGTCTGAATTAATTTAGTATGTGAAATCTAAGTAATGACACTTAGGAAATATATATATTTTTAAAAAAAAGACACAATATGTTTTAAAAGGGATAGGGAAATGTTTCTTTATATTTGAACCCAGAACACGATGAAACAAAATATAAAGAAGATATGAGGTCACTTCATCTGTCACGAAAAAGCTGTAAAAGCTATGAAACAAGACAGGAAAATGCAAAATAAATGAAAATGCGTGAGGTATATGAAATTTGTTATGTAGCTATGAATGTTGAATGAGTTGGTAAAGCTTATAGGATTGTCATCTGCTAAACTTAAGCTATAAAAAAGTCGTGAAATATATTAAATTGTAATGAAAAAGGCATCGAATAAACTAAGAATATGACGGGAAAATTATTCAAGGGTATCACAACTGCTAAGCTTAATATGGGAAATAGCCCTTGTCATTATGTGAAAGGTTCCATGTGCAAAGTGTTATATTGATTTTTATTGTGTATGGACCGAACGGCATAAACATGTGTTCATTTATAAACTTCACATTTTCTGGTTGTTTCAGGTATCACATGTATGTTATTCGATTTATGTATGAAAAACCGTAAGTATTCTCCGTTGCCTAGACCAATTATGATATATCACTATAACCACTAGGTAAATATGCGTTGTGAGGTAACACCTTTATACATGCAAGCCATCATATAACACAAGTAACAGCGCCTTCTTGCAAAAAGAACCCAGCGCATCCCTCCCATCTCCTCCTCTCCCCTCACACCCTCCCCATCCCCAACCATTAATGGCATGTAATAACGGGTCTCTAAAGAGGTCTCTTGAGGTATTTCACTATGGCCGCATCTCCCCCTTAATCCGTCATAGAGTAGGTGGCAAATTTGTAGCATTGTGCGGTGGCAAACGGCACATTAGTTAATTTGACGGATGTAGAATATTTTGTGATGGTTTTGTCCCCGCTCTTGGGGCTTAGGGGAAAGGATGCTTGTTAGTTGTGTTTGAATATTTCATGTTCGGAATAGTTTTGTATGGGAATAGGTTTTGTTGAATGTGATAGGTGAGAGTTGTGAAGTATTTCTTATGACGATTATTGTTGTTAAGGTGAAAATGATTAAAGTGTTAAAAGAAACTAGTTTCACGCTTAATTGTGTGATTTTAAACATAGGAATCCATTAATTTAGTTCTTGTTGGAAATGTTTTTTCTTGTATCAATTTGCGTTTATAGTCTCGATATCGTGTTTTAATTATTTGAGTTTCCAATAATAAAATTATATTTTGCGAGTGTTGACAATTCTCAGTTTTACCTACACGTAGTTCAAATATGTATTATGACTGAAGATGTAAAGTATGCAGGAATGGTTATATCTAACGATTGGAATAGTTGTGTTCAAAATAGCATCAAATAATTGTATATAGTGAAAACAAGCCCACTAGATTTGAATTATGTTTATCATTCCAAGATAACAACCAATGAACAGATATTCAGAAATAAAACCAACTTACCAAACATTTGTCAGATTTCTACTTTTTCGGATTTACTTGTACCGTATACAACTACACATGTATTTAAGTTCCATTATGTGCAACATTGTTTACGGCAAACATTTTCTTTGCAACCTAGATAAATGTAACACATACATGAAACAAACAAATGAATTATATACAGTATCACCATGCTTGATTTTAAGTTATTTTAAGTTGACTGTTAATTCGAAGCAAAGTCGATTACTTCAAAACAAATTTTGTTTGCCGACCGCCAGTTTAAATGTTCTCTTAACTTTTGCAATTCATTTTACGACATTATGATTCGCAATCGTTCTAAAACGATGATCACATTATTTTTATAGTTTGAATAGACTACTGTTACCTAATCTTAGGAGTATATTGCATTGCGTTATAACTTTACCCTCAGTTATTTCGCGACTCTTAATTATTGTCAACCATTGTGCCTAAGAAACAGGTGGAGGATGTTCAAAACCAGCAAAACATGAATGCCATAGGAACCCTCTTCCTTCCATGAATCCCTTTCATTTGGTTACAAATTGGATAATTAGCACGATTCTTATGTCTCCTTAGTTCCAGAGTGACACCACTTAATTAGCGCTCTAGCGATGCGTAGGGCTAAAAAGCAGTTCCCACTTTGCTCTTTGACTTATCACATTAACTGAATGGTTATTATCGCAAGCAATTATCCGAAGCATCCCCTTCATATATTCTTGGATATAGGTTGGAGTTGTACTCGGATTTTGGCGGGTGTTATTAATGTCAAAGGTAAAATGAATTCCTATGAAATTAACCCATGAAAAAATGTTATATCATGATAAGGTGAAACAAACGAGCGTATTAAATGTTAGACTCCTTTATTTGATTCAATTAAATATAAATATTTTGTAATTACATCAGGTGCATAGTAAACTTCTGTTTTTGTCCCAGTTTTATCTACATTTTCGCAATTTCTTTTACAATCTACTAATTTTTCTTATACAAACGAAGAAAATCCATCTACACGATAAACATGACTAGATTGGAACCTAATTAGACAGTGTTTACACAAGAAAAAAAAAAACAACAAAACACGATTCACCAGCAAAACACGATTAAAAACGGACGTCATTATTATCAAACAAAGAATAGGCACAATAGCTTCATTCACAAAACATATCTAAAGAGACAATCAAATGAATTCTAAAGCAGTTAAAGTGTTGGGAAATGTATTGTTACTTGTTCCTTAAGGAAACTCCCCACCGGAAGAAACATGAAATGACGAAAAAAGACTTGACTAGACACGATGATTTACAATGAACGATAGTGTGGAATTCATTTGAGAATCCTAACACATTTAACTTCCTTTTAGAAATTAGGTCCCCAGGGCTAGGCCAGTAAACGTGCTTGGGGTTATCCTTAAATAATAGATGTTTTAGAAGGAATGTAATTGTAGCAAAGGCTAAATAGTTGACACCGTAGAAATCTACATATTTTGCTCTAACTTTAACGAAATATTAGGTTATAAAGAAACATTCGTGAGAATATTTGTATACGGTAGAACTTCGTTTAACCGAACACGTCGGAACTGGCGACATATTTCGGTTTAACCTTATCGGTTTTCCGAGAAGGTTTATGGCTTTCGAATTTTGATAGGTTGACTTAGTCATTCGGTTCATCCGTGTTCGGTTTAACGAGAGTCCAATGCAGGCCTTGATTGCAATTTGCTTGTTCTAATATGACAAAACACTTATTTTATCACTTAAACGCTCATTTTCGCTTTTTGACACATTGCAGACAGTACTCATAATCAAACGAGTCCTTATGCAAGCAAATCAAACAGGAATCCTCATCGAATAATTCATACGCTTCCTCTTCTTCCCAATCATTTTCCGGTTCCGGTTCTCCAATTAGGTCACAACAATCGTCATCTTGCAGCCCAACACAACAATAGGTTGCCAGGTAATCGCCGCGTTTGCGCATTTCACCCATTGGCACGTTTCCGCCACTGCTGCGCCGGTACATATTGCTGTACAACGAATCTCCCCTGTAGTCATCCAAGAGACCGCCACCTGGCAGGAAACCAACGTTGTTTATGGGTAGCCCGCGTTTGTAGACGTTTGCAGATGAATCTCCCCGATAATCATCCAATAAACCGCCTCCCGGGAGAAAACCAACGTTGTTAATCGGCAACCCGCGCTTTGACGATTCTCCGCGATATTCATCCAATAAACCGCCTCCCGGTAGGAACCCAACGTTGTTAATTGGTAGACCACGTTTGTAGACGTTGTAGGAGCTGTCGCCACGGAGATTGTCATAGTAACTGCCCGGAAGGAAGCCGTAGTTGTCGCTGCTTTGGGGGCCACCACCAGAGCGTTTTGCCATCCCGTAGAAGGGGACCACACCTGCGTGGACAAGAAAGTGTGAAAATATGGTTAGATGCGTCAATTAAATTTCACAAAAAAAATTAATTCATGTTTCACATTTTAGTTTTAGTAAATTGTAAGAATTTTTTAATGTTTAAAGAATGATTGAAAAAAAAAATAGGTGAGTAGAAATGGGCGACACCTCTGCGTTGGGTAGGAAAGTGTGAACATGTGGTAATATGTGTCAACTTTTGTTTCACACTAAATAAATTAATCTTTAACCTTTTAATTCTTTGAAACTGCTATAACTGCCAAACTCACACAAAATCAATTCATAATTGACCTTTTAGTTTGAGTAATCTACAACAGTTACCCCGTACGTGTTTAAATAAGTACAATTAAAGAACAGTCAAAACTGGATAAAAATATATATGAGTCAGACCGCACTCAATCAATCCTACTTGCATAATTAAAAGTATCGGTAACTTATGGGAGTTATTATAACCCTAGATTTGAAACAGAAATATTACTTTAAAATTAAACTTCGTTTTTTGTTTTTGTTGTTGCTGTAGATAAAACATCATTGGTATAAAAATGATTATATGAAGACACATAGAAGTACATAAAAATAATAGAAATATGAAGCTTCAAAAAAAAGGAGTTGATGCTTACAAAATAGGCAAAAATGATTATTACATTTTTAATTATGGCCTTTCTTTTGATTCAGCTCAAGGGCATATCTCTTTTATCAAAACCAATTATTTTTTTTGCCACATTAAAATATTATTCAAACATAAAAATAGCTTTGAGTAATTGGAAACCTCTTCCACTAACTTTTGCCATTCTGTAAATGAAATTTCGAACAATTATTTCATAAACTATTTCGCAATCGAGGACAAAAGTAGACCCCCCCCCCCAAAAAAAAAAAAAAAAGTGAATAAAGCAAGCTAGAACAATAAATAAAAGTGGTGAGTATTTCAGTTAAACAAGTAGAAAAGATGGGAGAATGATACGTGAGTTTACAGTTTACTCGTTTGGGTTTGACGAATAGCAGAGAGAGAAAGAAAGAACGAGCTTTCAATTACACAAGATTTTACAATTTACTTACTTGGTTTTGACGAATAGCACTGGGCACATGCTGGCCAATCGCCAGTGATTAGGCACGTTCTACAGGAAGGACCGACATACGCATGTGCGAAAGTCGCGAGAAATATAAGCATGGCTGCGGTGCTTAGTAAGCAAGTCTGTGTGAGTTTTAAGGCGTCCATGATTAAAGTAGAAATTCGATCACCTGCAAAATAGTGAAGTGTATAACCATTTATTATATGATGCATTTAATACGAACAAACTTCATTGAATGAGGAGTATATACAAAGAAGTAAGATTAAATTTCTAACATATATCTAATTCGATATATCGAACCACCCAAATCAAACTGTGCATAACAGGAGTAGGTCATCGTTATATAATCCGCCAATTTGGAGCCACCACCTCGATCCCCGCTGTGTTACTGGGGAGAATCAAACCAAATAACTAAATTCTCATATGATGAGCCCTTATTGGACTGAACTATCAGTGTTATCCCGACTATAATCCATCAAAAATCAAATTATATTATGGAAAGGAAATATAGTAAATAAACCCGTGATGATCTATGGAAGGTAGTCATGAACAAATTGCATTTCACACGTCACTTGAAATATAATCATCTTTATTCCTGTCAGGCTTAATTATTTATGAATCCATTGTTAGCTAGATAATTGCATCTGAAAGCATCGTTAGAAGAAATCAGATGAGGTGAATTAGGAAATTAAGTAACTTTTTGCCTTTTGTATTGAATATAATTATGAAATGGATACATGTATTACCATCGCCTGAAAACAATGAATTTGATAATAGGCAAAATAGATGATAATTATGTCGCGAAAAGCATCGTTAATTTTTATGAATCACATATGAATGTAAAGTATTTTTGCAAAGTAAATGCAAAGTCATTTTTGTTATAAACTTAATTGAAATTAATGATCGTTAGTCATCCATATCATATGCTTAAGGATATAATTTCATTTCAGTTAGATATATATTACATTGGTTGAATATGATAGGCTTGACATCGAATTTGTCCTCGCAAAAAATAAAATGAGTAAATATATTCTGCAATTTTTCTTAGAATTTAAGACAGGGTTTCGCTTGAATTGAAGAGCTATGAACCAAAAGTAATTCATGTCACATAAATACATTTATCAAAAAGCCGCCTTCTAAAGCTTTCATTTATAATACCGAACATTTAATTACAGTCCGTTTTATTTTAAATTAAATCAAAATTACAATCAAATTTCAACTGCAATATGCTTGAAATTACTAATACGATCGTGTTGGATATGTTTCATGCATCATCCGATCTAAGGCTAGTAGTATAAATTTCAATGCGTAAGCTTTCAAAACTTCCATATGTATATTAATTTAAAGCATACCGTTTCATTACATTGCGCCGTAAATAAAGTTGAGCTGTTTAATTTAATCAAGGAACTTGGAAGATTTATTGCATTAATAAGGAGTATTATTATACAGCAATAAATACTCTAGGACAACAGAAATGCATCCGTTTAGTGACAGGGTTAATTGTGTTTCTTAATAATTTATGTAAATTTGTTAAATAAGTGCTCCGAAATGCAAACTTTTTGTTTTATCATTTTATGTAATAATTTCTAATTATTGACAATAAAACATAGTTCTATAATAAAAAAAATATAAGTTGAAATTACGAATTTCGATTTTTTATCATTTCTTACGAAAATAAATAGATTCATTATTATGTCGTTATCAGATCATATTTGAAAGTGAGTATAAAGGATAAAAATCGCATCGCTACATAATGATTATTTTTATCATGCCAGCTTATTATCAATTTTGATAAACGACTCACCATTCGATAAGCATATAGTGTATTCGATTATGTATAATGTGTTTATCCTAGCTTTATCATTCAGAATATGACAAATCTATCCTTAGCTAGATAACAAATAAAACTATTTCAACTATTTTCAACCTATTTCAACTTATTACAAATACTTTTCACTTCATTAGGTTTCAAATATGTTATTCAATTTAATCTACAATGAGCTGTTCCTTCTAACAAATATATTTAATTAATATTGCTATAATATTCACCTATCCATAACCAGCCAATTCAAAATTGCATATTCTTTTCAAATTGCTCCGCACTCTTTTATATGGCACGACCCCTAACCACTCTCTTCAGAAACGGTAAACCGATTCCCCAGTAAAATTGCTGTCCTTCTGTCCCTGTTTAGAGCGTTAAAGCACATCATGCCTTCTCATAAGCAAAGAGTGGCTGGGGTGCTCCAGAGCGGTTACCCGATATTTTTTAGTTAGTGCTTATCATTGCTCAAGGATGGTAAGATTAACGAACAATAAAAGGAGTCTTGTCATTTAATAATTAAAGTGCGTTCTATAAGTCTAAATATAATTTGAAATGTCGTATGTATTAATTCTATTTTAATTATGTGTTTAATAAGTTATCAAATTATGCAATTATGAGAAGAGGTTAATTTTGCAAAAATACAGTTTTTATATGAATCATATAAATGCAAATCGTAATGTTTAGATACTCAGGAAAGAACATCAAAGAAAATTGAATTGTAAACAGTTTATTTGTTTAAATTGTGAACGTAATAAATGAAATTTACCACCAAATGATACAAAGTGCCACTTTATAGGCACATAAAGCAATCCAATTTACTTCGCTTTTGAAAAAGCACCATTGCATTCTAAAACATTTTGATCCCATTATCTTAAGAAAAATATAAAATAAATAATTTAACTATTTCTATTTGAAAAGATAAGACAAAGTTAAACACAGACTTTAGCTTAGCACTATTTTGGTAATGATAGAATTCAATCAAAAATAATACAACTTGAGTATACATACATACGAAATCGCACAATGTATTATGGAAATATTCTTTTTTTCATTTGTCCTGAATCAAATATGGCAATGTACATGTACTTGTAAAACCAAGCTTAAGGAGAGAAAGAGCAGATCTATTGTCTTTATATAAAGAAGCAGAATTTAAGAATTAAGTTTAAACTTAACCCATTCGAATGCTAACACGTTCAATTAGCTTCAAAATATAAAAGTAAAATCCATTATTTTAACAGTCTTTTGTATATGACATATTTGATTACTTTCAATTGTACTTTTCAATAAAAATGTTTACACTATTTGTGTGCCTTCTTCTCCCATTTTCCTATATAGTGATGGAAATTCCATTATATTTCAAGGCAAAAAATCATCATAAAATCGTGGAATCATTATTTTGCATTACAATAAAATGATACAAGTTTTACGCGATTCTTGACATCAAAACATGCACCCTTAGATGGCTCTCATACATAATGAAAACCCGAAAAAAAATCAAAACAACTGCTTTGAACCCGAATATAAAACTTCAAAAATCAACATCAATTTACAGTCAAAACCATATTGATTTTGTAAAATATCAAAACCAAAAATCTTCAGTTTTTCTGTATCAACCGTACTCAAAATAAATAATTGCCCTTTGTCTTTTTTTCCTTTTTTCTTATTTCGTTCCTGTAACAATTATTCCATTTGATGGATGTGGCTGGCCATGATTTAGTCCGATATCTTGATACCAAACACCTACACCTAAGCCCCTCTCATCTGTTTAGATACCAACTAGTATTAGAATCTACAAATCCCACGAACGTGGAAATGACGTCATCAAGTTAAGACATTCTGTCAGAAATGACTGATTAGGAAACAAATGGACGGAGGACAAAAAAAATGAAATAGACATTTTGAAAAATTACATTTTTTTTCTAAATCGGGTGAATATATATATGTTTTTGGATTAAGGAGAAAAAATACCAAAATAAAGCTAGTGTTTTTTTTTAAAACTTTTCTAGTAGTAGATTATGGTAAGTAAGCAGTGAATTATTTTATATCCCTGCAAAAATGCGATAACATATACTTTAACTGTAATGAACTTCAGCACAATACTTAATATTCAGGTTATTCTACATTTGCTTCAAAAACGTCTATCGGTAAGCACTTCAGTTTATTGATAATTCATCTAAAACAATAAATTAAGTTCTAAAATTTACGAACCTCAATACAATCGTAAATCATTTATTTAAAGGTGACAATATAGTTGGATTTTATCAACCATACTCAATACAAGAAATTGCTAATAAACCACACCATTAATACCATATACTTCGATTAACTGAATTAGATGAAAAGCCCCCATGGCCAACACTAAAGAGCATGCTCAAACCAGAACGGATATCAAACATTATGACAAGAGAGTAGACGGATATACATTATTTTGACAAGACACTAACGCAAATAGACATGACTGAACAAGGCCGGAACAGGGCAACAGGATGTATTGTCACACCTTTTCTGTCAATGGACATCGATTGGTTTTTGATAAAATCGCTTTAAGCGGGAGTGGTGTGTCCCAAAAAGGATGCCTCCAGGGCAGTTACAGATGGACAGCGATTAGTGAGTTTATAATGGGAATAACGTTTTTGTTTGTGGATTTTAATAAATCTGGTTAACAATGTAAAAATGCAATTAGTAAAGCAGGGGAGGCAAATTAATCATTGTGTGGGAAGAGAGGTTGTGGTTGCCATGTGAATTCTTTAGAACTTAATTTATAACGTTGGCTCAGCAATTGAGAAAGTATCTGACACATAAAAAGACACAATGGAAACCGACTTTTTGTCTGTATCAAAAGCATTTTATGTATTTAGTTTATCATAAACGCCTCGACTTTCAATAAGAGTGCATTTGTAATATTAAGAGGAAAACTATCATACAACTTTCACAGTAACAAAACCTCAAGATATTCCACATGACATTGAACACGCTATAGACTATTTCATTTTATTTCAATTTCCCTTTATTCCTTAAATTTACCGTTTTTCTCCCTTAAATACATTTGACTGGGAGCAAACTAATTTACATGCAGACATGTATACGTCTAGGTAGACTGTTTTGGTTGATTCAGGAGGTTGATTGTTAAAAGAAAAAAAAAGGATGCTGATTGTTAATGGGCCAAATCCGCCCCATCCCATTATACTGTGAATTGAATTAAGCACTATATTGCAATGATCACAGGCTAAAACAAGAAGCAGAAGGGACAATTGAAGGGCTCCGTGCAACAATGTGTTTAGTGTCAAATAGGTTTTTAAAAAAAAAACGTTGAATGATTCTAATTAGGTCATTTTAAGATTTGCAAGTGGTAAATAATGAATTTTTCATGATCGCACTGATATCGTACTATTCATCAAGCATAAAACATAAAACGATTATCACGCGACATTTATCAATATATTATGACGAAAAATGTGGTATTTTACATTTTGTTCCATGGATCCCTTCAATTGCCAAGTCTGCTATTATGGCACAAAACAGATCTATAATAAAAGTAAATAGCTTAACGGAAATACAGCAATCCCATCAATGTATTGTTAAGGGGATGGCTAAAGTCACATTTTGCGGAAATCAAATATCAGGATTTCAATAGTAGCAGCACAGCGAATATATGTCACAAATATTTCGATATTGATTTATCTTTTAATAGACATGTTCAGTAACTCGGAAATATCTAGCTGGATCGAGGGACGAATACAATATATACACTGAACTTCAGTTTTTATATGATCCCCACACAAAACAATATGATAATTGTGCAAGTTTTTATATCCCAAAACTATCAAATCAAATTCATTTTAATTAAATTATACTTACGATCATAATTATAAACACCACTTAACAATAATTTATAAAATTGACAACTACCCTTTAAATGATCTTTAGATAAAATATTCCGAACCCTATACAATTTATGCTATGTAATTTTTATCCGTGTATATTGCATATGGGCAACGAAAAAAAAACAACTTAATGTAAATTTCCAAATGATACTCAAAACAAATTTTAGGAATCAACCATTATGATTATTTTGACTTAGATTAATCTAGTAAATAATTTATGTTAATTTGGTCCAAATTTTCTTAAAGAACACTTCATCTGTACCTTATCGCATATAATATGTTTATCATTTAAATATGTAGAATAAATACTCGCTTCTTTTTCAACTATGCAGTGACTGCATAAGAAGCACGCCAATTTGATCAAATCAAGTTATACCTTTGAAGCTATCAAACGCAAGAATAACACAATATTATATACATGTACAATAATTATAATAATCCGAACGCAGAGCGTCGTCGGAAACTTATATACACACTTGTCCCACAACAGTCATCTATTGAAAAATCGAGACACATACGGAATATATAATATTGGCTTTATATTATAATGGCCAACACAGCGAAAAGTGACCGTAAACAAGTCTTACTACCGCATTATAAAACATAAATTGCATTGAAAATACTAAAGATAAAATATAACTACAGTTCCCCCACAGTCCTAGAATGAAAATCCAAAACCCTCACTACAATTGGCCCGGCGGCAATCGTCCCTTATACATCGTAGCCAGCGCCTTAGCGGCCAAATAAATCTGTTCCCTTCGTGAAACCCCACACATTGCTACATGCCAATCTGCGTGATGTACATTCGGCATTCTCCGTGAAATCACGTGACCAACGGTTACGGCGAGACCCGACCACCTTAAGGGGTAATCGGGCGGTGTATCGTCTTGGGCTTGTTGCACCCATTGGGTGTCTAAGGGTGTTGCTTGTGTGAAGGTTTGTAGCTCGATGTTGCGTTGGGTGTCTTTAAGGAGAAGACAGCCAATGTCGAACCACCTAAAAAGGAAAGAAATGTATTTTAGATAAATGGTTTTATGTGTAATACACATGTAAGCAAAATATTATATTTTTGTGGGGTGGTTGGGGCATTGCCAGACCACCTCAAGGGATAATCGGGCGGTGTGTCATCTTGCGCTTGTTGCACCCATTGGGTGTCCAGTGGTGTCGCTTGGGTGAAGGCTTGAAGCTCGATGTTACGGGCGCTGTCTTTGAGCAGAAGGCAACCGATGTCGAACCACCTGGGAAAAGGTAAAATATGGATAGTTGAACTACTGAAAGATACATAATATTTTTATATGGATTCAGTATTTTGAAAGTAAATGATGATTTTTTTATCGATAATGTATTTAACAATAAATAATCTAGAACAGTTATGCAGTCAGTTTAGATTAAGATATAGCATGTTCCGTCTCATTCCTAGGTGGGAACATGCGATACCTTAGTCTAAATTATGATTGCGTCTGGATGGTTTAAGAAATTTTAAGTAAACACATCCTTCCATGATGAAATGGTATAGCTTTATTACTGCAACGAAGAAAAGAGTATTACATTGAATTTAGGTAAGTGAACGGATAAAACGTTTCAATTTTTCTAGCAAGTCTGCGTGGAGTTATGTCTGCCTTTATCAGAATCACTCTCTTCACAAAGACCATAATGGGCGGGAGGACAATCAAGAACTAAAAGCATATTGCGCTAATTTTGCTTGTCATGGCATAGTTTTGGCAGGTAGGAACTAAAGACATGGCAACCCCAATTAGCCCCAGAAGCTCAAGTATACACGATTAAACCACAAAATAAACCAAGACGAAAGGCAAAGATTTCAAAAACAAAAAATATTAGCTATCGGTAAAGGATCACATCCAATCGATTCTAGATTTCTCATGTGCGAACTGCGATCTACATCAGTCCCACAATAACGTTTAAACCACATTTAGGATACAGTTTGAAAATGAAATATATCTCAATGAACCAAAGGCTTAAAGAAGATCAAGGAAATTTGCTTAATAAACCGATCACATCGATTGATCTTTTTTAGATTCTGCAACCTACGATCTTACATCCGATCCACAACAAAGTAATAAACAAATTTATAATAACAAATTGCTTTGAAACACGCAAACTTATGGACATCCGGAGAAGAAAAACTGAAACTAATTGTCATAAGAACCGGGTTTTTAAAGTGGAATAATTTCTTATATGATATAAATATGATAAAAGCCACATTTTTGGAAGGGTTTCCTGCGTAATAAACAGCCAAACTACATAAAACACCACCCACTGGGAAATAAGTGCACGCGAAAAATATTTACCAACACCTCATAATGATGCGAGAAAATCTCATCTTAAAGGAAAAGTCGATTAAGAAAATACAGCAAAAACATCAACATTGACACTATGATGACGCCAGAGATCCGGGGTTAATAATTATACAAATTTGACAAAGGATGGATTTTCAAGTGGGTGCCATAAATATAGGGAAACGCTTTGATTGTAATTACACCTTTTTGAGTAAAAGTAATCATTACAGCTGGTAAGTCAATGAGGCGAAAAAATGGCTTCAAGCCTTTGGTATACAAATAAACATAAAGGAGCTCCGATTAAGACTGGTAGGAGCTCAAATTAACCACAAAATTGAAACCGATATTGGATTGAAGTGTGTTTAGTGATCTAGTCCCTGGTTCATACACGAAAGGAAATGGCTTCTAGCTGCTTACATACATACAACCATAAAAGAAGCCCCGATTAAGGCTGTCGTGGGCTCAAAATAACCACAACATTGAAACCGATATAGGATTTTTAGGTGATTGTAGCAGGGGTGCACCTTAGCGGTCGCACGGTCGCATATGCGACCGTCGTTTCTTACGCGCGACCGTCGTTTTAGACGACACTCGCGCTTGTGTGAATGTCAGTTTGATGGAAGACCACCCTGATCATAAGTCATTTATTCTAAAACACATGAAAAATTGCGCTCGCGCCTTTGGCGCTCGCATTCAGAATATATTTTAAGAATTGGAATATTGAGCGCGAGTGTCATTTGACCCACGCGAGTGTCGTTTCGGATGACGGTCGCGCTTGCGCGACCGTCGATTTCGGGTTAAGGTGCACCCCTGTTGTAGTCCCTGGTTCAAACACAGAAAAAATCGCTTCTAGCCGCTTATATAAGAATAAAAATAATAAACATATTATCATAACAAGACTGTCTAAGGACAGTGTGCCACAGCTCGCTCAGATCCTTTTGTTTCTTTTATTGCCTAATATAAATGAGCATGTCCGTCGTTCGTTGTGGTGGAACAATATCCCTGTTGAAAAATAGTTTCAGCCAACTCTAACAATAAATCATTTAGATTTATGAAAAAATATTGAATTTCAAAAAAAAAACAAGGAAGTATTTGTGAAACACGAGCAGGCAACAACCGCCCCCAAACTCGAAGGGGTATGGTTTTGCAGATTTTAAATATATTTTCTATGAAAACCGCTATTTTTGGCCCATTTGACAACTACCGGTCGGGATGTTTTTGATTGAAATGGTCAAACGGCACATCTACGGACCAAGACCTTTCATTTGAGCCTGTAACCAAGTCTCTATGACCTTCCGTTCAAAAGTTCTAGCCCGTACAAGCTCAAGTCTTGAAAAACAGCTATTTTGGGCTATTTTGGCCAATTTAACCACTTTAC
>LQRL01093806.1:0-13119 GCA_001703475.1 Hydroides elegans | reverse complement strand
CGGAATAAGACCTTTTATTTGAGTCTATAACCAAGTCTCTATGACCTTCCGTTTAAAAGTTCTAGCCCGCACAAGCTCAAGTCTTGAAAAACCGCTATTTGGGCTATTTTGGCCAATTTGACCACTTCCAGAAGGGTGTTTTTGACCGAAATGGTCAAAAGCACATCTACGGACCAGGAACTTTCATTTGAGCATATAACCAAGTCTCTATGACCTTCCGTTCAAAAGTTCTAGCCCGTACAAGCTCAAGTCTTGAAACGCCGCTATTTTGGGCTATTTTGGCCAATTTGACCACTTCCAGTAGGGTGTTTTTGACCGAAATGGTCAAAAGTCACATATACGGACCAAGACCTTTCATGTGAGCCTATAACCAAGTCTCCATGACCTTCCGTTCAAAAGTTCTAGCCCGTACAAGAAAGCGATGCAGACGGACAGACAGACAGACAGACGGACGGACACCCCAACTCTATAGGCCCCCAACTTTTGGGTTGGGGCCTAAAAAACGAAGATGGTCAAATTCAAAATCGTGCTCCATTTGGAAGGTAGATTAAATTATAATCTACATGTAATTCATTTACACTATCACTTTATACTAGCCGCATACATTACACTCTATATTCATATATAATAATCTTTTAGTAATATATTCAAGAAATATGTGATAGTATTGCTCTTAAAAATGCACTGCAACAGATGACAAACGCTGTCGACATCAACCCGCCATCTATGAAATACCCGTTTTGACTTGCGCTAACTTAAGCTATCACGATTGTTTATTTATAATATTTCAGCTGTTGCAGTGTCACCTTCATCCACATTATGTCTTAGTGACCCCAAGGTCGCGTAATATAAACAAATGGACAAATCATATTATCGCCCACGCCATCCTGCTGAAGACTTGCACGACTGTAGTCACCAAAAAATGTTTTCGATTTTTTATAAGTGCTTATATAAGCACTATTGCTTACATAAGCACACCCCATATAGGGAACCCTATAAGGATGCCTCAAAAAAAGTTTGAGCAGAATCGGTCAAGAACTCTATTAGAAGAAGAGCTGGGAAGAAAAAAAGTTCACATACTATTAACTAACGCACTAACTAAACAACAGAAAGTGGTTGCAATACCCACGGCTTGTGAAAGCAAGCCGTGGCTAAAAAGCTTATATCGGCACTTTTAAGGGACCTAAAAATAACCGCAAAATTGAAACCGATATTGGATTTAAGTGTTTGTAGCCCCTGGTGCCAACAAACGACACAGAAAAAGTCACTATCACATGAACGATGAGGTTAACTTCAATTAGAAGTGATTGGAGTTGGAGTGTGAAAGCGGGGAAGGGTGTTGTATGGGGGATTGGGTGTTTGGAGTGATTGGAAAGGATATCCGATTCATAATGCTATATATCATTTAATATTTGCTCTCCAAGCAAAGCTTAAAGTCAACAGGAGCTCGAAATAGATCGAGAGAGAGATAGGGACAGAGAGAAAGAAAGAGAGAGAGAGAGAGAGCGAGAGAGAGAGAGAGAGAGAGAGGGTGAGAGGGGGGTGGTGGATTGCGAGAAAGTAGAAAGGATATCCGAATAATAATGCTATCACATCAACGAATGATTTATATGTATATGTGGATAAATGTATATAACATTTGCTCTCTTGGAAAGCGGTAAGTCAACAGGGGCGGGAAATACTGAGAGAGTAGCCATGGAGCAGCTATGGTCTCAGAAAGCATTAAGTCACCAGTCACTGTGGTTGAAGAGGGAGAGCGAGTAAAATCAAGGGCTTGAGTAGTAGTCATGGAAGTGAGTAATGGGCGGCACTTAGTTGCTTCTCATAACCATCTTCCGTTGCCCCAGTAGTGTGCCACTCTATTTGCTCCCCAGACCTCTACAGGATTTGGAGACACTTTAAGAGCAACATGGTTATGTGTACATGGAGCAAAAGCATGCTACGTCTACACAACATAATGCTCTACATATAATTGCAATATATCACGTGACAATGGCATCCATGTTAAACAAACTACCTTCATTCCTTAAAGAAACCGGAAAAAAATATGTGCTTAATCTAAAGTATATCCCTTAAATAGCTTATCGGATTCTCCATTTAAGTTAAAACTTTATCATTCTAAACATTAAATTAGAATCATTTAAAACTTAGCTGGTTATGCGCTTTCAAATCAATTTACTTTGATAAAAAATGTTGCTTTAATAAATTGTTATGTTTTACACGATATGAGTAATTATTACACTGTTGACGCAGGGCCTAAGAAATAGGAATTCATTCACGACCTGAGTACACCAGATGGTACTTTGGGAAACACGATAGGGAAAAACGTGAAAGATAGTTATATTTGCAAAGGCGAAGGTTCTTCAAACTAATTAAGCACTTGATGTCGTCCTGCAATAATTGTTTGGAAAATGTATTTCTTGCGCGTTTGACGTTTGTTTACGCACGACATTAGTTTACGTTCAAGACAAAAACACAGTCTTGCGTCATCGATAAATTTGCTACTGATAAAATCACGAGTAATTTGCCGAGGTATAGTGGTATGAAGTGTTGGTTAATGTATGAAACAAGCTAGATGGTCACCGGAAGCCGTGGAAGTGGTGGAGTGCACGCATGTTAATCTTAAGGTCGTGGGTTCAAGTACGGCCACGGAGTGGTAGCTTGAGTTTTCGGAGTGTGCTCTGATCCGACTTACGAAGAAATGGGGTTCTCTTTCTATTCCGAAAATGCTAAATGTTCCCATTGCCATTAACTTTCCTTATTTAAAGAAACTAGATTGTCAGTGAACAGAAGTGTGGATGTCGCGTGTCACTCATGCGACTCACATTATAGCAATAGCACTAAAGATCAAAAGTTGTAAAAACATTTAAAACAGCGTTGCATCATGCACCGAAATCACGTAAATGAGAAGAACGAAATTGAATGTAATATGATACACCTCAAAACACTATTATTGAAGAGATTATTAAACAGATAATTAAATAAATAAACGCTTAAAAAGTGACGTCGACATTGCAAAATATGCGTTCATGAGTCAAACGTTACAAACGAAAACAACCGTAAACAAAGCAAATTGTGTAACAAGACACCCACCAAAAGACCTGAATTCCTTTACCCCCAAAGTTGCACTGAGTCAATATAATAAGGTTGACCTAACCTTTCCCGAATCACGGCAAAACGCTTGGTATGCAAGTACAAGTTTAACGTTGGCCAAATTCACTCAGCGTCTAAGAGATGATTCACTTTGAAACTACAAATGCCCTGCCTAAATTGAGTTGGTAAAGATCCATTTCAAATTATTGTGAGGGCTTGAATATCGGTCTGCAAATGCTAAACTATTTTGCAAGTTAAACTTTCAAGCAACCTAAAGTACCAGGGTATATCTATAAAGCTATGATCATTAGGTACCATGATACGTTAAAGAAGAACAATAATTGTTCGTCCAAAATTACGTGAATAAACGACTATTTTTCCGAATTTTCTAAATATCAAAACACTGTTGAGTATAGGGAGATTATAAGAAAGACCTCCACAATAAAGTTCTCGGTTGACATGAATAGTTGGTATTAGGAAGTATAAACCAAACAATATATAAAGGGTTTCATGCAAAAAAAAAATCGCAACAAATTACATCACACAAAGATAACATCCCATTAAGAACAACCAAACTTACTTTTCAGGAAAGACTTCCACAATAAAGTTCTCCACCGCTACGAGTATTTGGTGTTCGTGTACGCGAGGTGATTGACGCAGTTGTTGTACGCGTTCCTCGCATCCTTTAAGACCAGCTGTGTAGCCTACGGGCTGAGGGGCTATGCTTGGCTGGCTGTCCTGTTAAAATTATAGGAAAATGTATTGTTTTTTAAGAACTTTTCTGTTCTGACAAATATGGTTGCAAATTTCGACTGGCGTATATTATATAAGTCACGATCGTTTGGCTATGATGCTAAGCTATATTAACGGTCCAGAGGTTGGGGTACCAGGGTATAAAAATATAATATGTCACATAATGTGCTGATTCATTTGCGCAATTTGGATATTAAAATATGGCTTAAACATCGTATATCAACATTATTTCCGTTACGTAGCTGAACCATGTAGCGTCATCGCATCCCATAAGAAATATAGCAAACATAGTGATAACCGCCAATAACCCAATATTGGCCCTCATCAAAGACTTAGCCTTTTTACCAAAATCATACAGGAAGTAGGGGTTCTCAATTTCCTATTGATCTCGTAAACAACTACGCCAAAGACTTCCCATTATTCTTTTTTATTAAAGGCATTCCTCAATTTACTAAAGATCAAATTTATAGCGTCAGTCGCGATTATTTTGGGCAATATGCTAAGGCAGATTACAAACTGACACGTTTGATGTTGAAACATCAGCGTAAACGAGTTAGAAATGTTGTGGTAATAACATGTCAAGTCGCATTAATAGTGGACAGCATCAATGGAACCCATACAAGATTATTGCAGAGCATATGAAAATGGCCCTGAAGTTTTTAATATGAATAATGATAATAAGTTATTTTACGCACTTTATGAATGAGGATTTATGCAAACCATTTAAAACCTTGCTTAATAAAGATGCTTAGATGAGTAAGCATCACCTTGTACAAAACTCCAAATAAACGATCATGAAATCACAACTCTGCTTTAAGGATTTTGGTGAGGAATACTGCTCATACATTGTGTTACTTGTCTAACAAATAACAGTGACTGACTAATATAAAGAGAAAATCTCGTGCCTAGGTTAAACCCCAGAAACATTGCTTTGTAAATTGATTGCATTTTCCTGATGAATCCCCAAGTACAAACATCAGGATTCCCATGTGAGAAGATACATCATTTGTTCTTCTTTAGATTACAAAATAGGTTATCCAGAACAAGCCTTCATTCTGGTATTTCAATAGGTTTTACAATTTTTGAAACATCTGCATAATTTCATATCATTAGCAGATATGAATAGAAAGATTTATGTTAAAACTTACGTTGACAAGAACTTTATCTTAGGGGCGTATAGACCTCCTATCACCTTATTAGTAAGTATAAGTTACATTGCTAATCTAGTTTTCTAACTGAAAAAAAAACTAAAAAAAAACACCGAGTAACTTTTCATTAACTGTTTTGAAATAGGTTGCGGTAAGGAAAATGAGGGCTGTGTCTATAGTGAAAATAGCAATCGAAATTAAAGATATCCAACGTTGCTACACAATCTGTAATTAATAAATATACACTAACTGGTCAGAAACAGTGGCGCGTCCAAGCATTTTAAGAATAGCCATGAGGGAACGGAGTACAACGGCACAATCATGCCAATTGTATAAATTATAAATTAACACTAACCTGGCCAGAGACAGTGGCTCGTCCAAAGACTTCCTGGAATGCCTGCCTGACAGCACCAACCTTGACCTCCTTTTCGGACGCCACCACTACGTCTACGTCACCTCCGGTCACTGTAGAAAAATATAAAAATATAGGATTTAAATAACTTATAAAAATATTATCTCAAAGTAGGTTTGTTATATAGGTAGAGGATGAACAACGCTTTTTAAAAATTATTGGTTGGTATTTGAAGGCCTCAAATTATGTGGTGATATGAGAAACGTCTGAAATTACAGGAAGGCGTACAATTTGGTGTTAAGAACAAACGAACTCTACAGTAGTGTGCATTTTTAACTATATACAATGCGTTATTACATAGTTTTTTTTCGCTTAAGCAATTAAATGAGCCTTTAAAATAGTTTAATTCTATGTGTTGGGACATGCATGTGATTATGATTGGTCATTATGGTTTGTTGAAAAAAAATGATTGTAAATGCATCATCTAAAACTATTATTAAAACTATGTAATTTTCAACAGCTGTTTTGATAAATAGGCACCGGCATGTAAATACCAAATGATAAATATTGTCATCGGGATCAGAACTTGTCAACAGTGTTCCTTGAAACCGCTACATTGTTCGTCTACTACCTAAGGTCGCGCTTCTTTCTTTAATGTTTTGTTTTCATTTCTACGTAATTGCGCCCTTTAAATTGGAAAGGATCCCAATGACAAAAGGCTATTGATTATGAAATATTTACAAAATAGGAGAGAATAGACAACAATAATTGCCCTTTCCCGGTAAAAGGGGAAACTGCAAATATAGGTGTTTGGTCTGGATACAGATTCCTTTCAGCTAAAGTAAACTTGTTAATTGCAGTTAAACGAAGCGTGTGTTACCAAAGAATCATTAAATGTGGTGAGGACGCATAATATCACATTTCAAAACGGTTCTCTCACGTAAATATTCTGGGAACTTACCCTATGTCATGTATTGCGAAAAGGCAACTTGGGGCTTACTGATTGGACAGAGAACATTGTAACATAATCATAGCGCGTCGATATCACTTTTCTTGAATATATATAGGTGTGCTCTAAGCTACAACGCCTACGAAAGGTGTTATTTTTTCACAGATGCCTCGACGCCAGAAAATGCATCAAACCTTGGATAACGCGAGCTATGCGTTCTAGTAAGAAATTCTGGTGAATGCCGGAGAAATATAATATCTGATTCAACGTAATTGTGAATAGCCAAAGAGTTTTCATCGTTTTAAGTGATTCGCAAGTCAAAGAGAGTTGCACAACAACCTAACAATTGCCTTTCACAATACATTTTATTTTAAAGGTGTAACCTTTAGACATGTAGACTAATATTAGAATACACATTTCCGCTCAAACATTCCTTAGAGACTTTATGAGTTAAGGTAATCGAATAGAAAGAAAATGTTCCAAAGGAAAGTGTCCCTTATCTTGAAGCACTTATCATTCTCCGCCACCAAATTTGATTACATGGACATTAAGACATCTATCACTTCCATATCCTTAATAATTAAGACGAATGGGTCACGACCCCTTAAATATATTAACAAAGTGGATCTTTATACGCGTTGAAGCGCTCATAAACAGCAGCGTAACCATGTATTATGCAATCATTACAAACGGTATAAATTTATTCCTAAGCAGCACGAGCAAAGGTAAAACAAATTATGAGGGTGGTGAAAAGCCATTAAGAGGCCACTACAGTGCCTCGTTAAAGGACCCCATATTAAGTTACATCTCCTACACGTTTACATAGATTTTAGTGAAATAGGTGACTACTCTTATGAGTGTTGAGATGCTGTTGTTTAAAACTGTAAAGGCATTGCTATATAAAGTCCCTGACAACGAATCTTTGTTTATGATTCAGAATACAAGTTTATCAATGCATTATAAAATGTATATCAATAAGACTTGAAAGAGGGATTTGCAGATTTGAAGTTAAATCAGCAAAAAATATAGGGATTGGTATAAACTGGTCAGTCTTGCTCGTCTCCTACTTAGTATATGTCTTATTACTCTTATAATTTAAAATACATAGCTTAACCTAAGAAACATCAGTCTCTATTTGCTCAAATAAACCTGAAAAAATATGATCACAAAGGCAAAAAAAAAACTATCTTTTCCCAAACTATTCTGTCGTCACGTAGCTAAAGCGATCCATTAGATGTCATTTGCCTTCTATGCGTCCCAAATAATAAGATATCAATAGCAATCAAGAGGAAATTCCGTCTTAAGACCAAAAGAACATGCAATCCGCTTAAATTCAATGTACATTTTTATCAACGAGTAAAATCAGGAGTTATGAACTAATCGTTAAGAGGGCCGAAAAGTGAGGGTAAAATATGATGCAATTTATTATCAGGGAAGCCTATGTACGACCTTGGTTTTCATGCGACGTGCATCCCTGAATACAAAAAACAAGATTGTCAAGGACAATGACCCAGCTTTAGTTTTATCTTAGCCTTGAGTTTTTTTAAGTACTAGCAAACGCGTTATTGTTTAATGTATTAATGTCACTCAACAGGTAAGTGTTAATGCAAAAGCCGGTATAAAATTTATATGTTATCCATTTGTTTCAACATCTCCATATAAACAATTAATAAAATATCTATTTTTATATCATTATACCATTATTATAAGGAATCGGTGGAACAAGCTGGGATTCGAACACACGTCCTTATGACTATGAGTTCGATGCTATACCTATAAGCTACAGACCCGTATGTGATAAGAATGAACATACGCATAATATGTATGAGTACATTATGACACAACCATTTATATCAAATCAAAGACTTTCAGATAAGATATGGCTGTCTTCTATAGGCACCATACATGACAATATTATTCATACAATTATTCACCATACATAAAAATCAATAATTTGAAGTCAGAAGGCATGCCTCAATTAGAAATATGCACGTGCCCATCGTTGGAGTCAATCACCCAACCCAAGAGCCTCCGCATGACCAACCATTATGCTTGCGGCAGGTTTGGTCGTGTATATATTACACGCCATACGACCTGTCTTACCGATAGCATATGGTATATGGTCATGCGGAATGGGCTAAATAGAATTTTTAGTATATAAAGGACCACATTGGCGGAAATGGCAAAGTCCACCATGGCGACCACAATGGTTCGATCGTCATCAAAAGCACAATCCATAATGAGGTGACTATATAGAAACTTGTGATAAAGTTTGAAAGCTCTATGATCAAAACTGTGGGAGAAGATAGCTGTTGAAGCTAAGAGCGTTTTTACTATATATGACCAAATATGGGGGAAATGGCGAAGTCCACCATAGCGACCACAATAGTTCGATCGTCATCAAAAGCACAATCCATAATGAGGTGACCATATAGAAGCTTGTGTTAAAGCATGAAAGCTCTATGATCAAAACTGTGGGAGAAGATAGCTGCTGAAGCTAAGAGTTTTTTTTTACAATATATAAGACCAAATTTGGCGGAAATGGCGAAGTCCACCATGGCGACCACAATGGTTCGATCATCATCAAAAGCACAATCCATAATGAGGTGACCATATAAAAGCTTGTGTTAAAGTTTGAAAGCTCTATGATCAAAACTGTGGGAGAAGATAGCTGTTGAAGCTAAGAGTTTTTTACCATATATAAGACCAAATATGGCGGAAATGGCGAAGTCCACCATGGTGACCACAATGGTTCGATCGTCATCAAAAGCACAATCCATAATGAGGTGACCATATATAAGCTTGTGTTAAAGTTCGAAAGCTCTATGATTAAAACTGTGGGAGAAGATAGCTGTTGAAGCTAAGAGTTTTTTTTTACTATATATAAGACCAACTAGAGTAATATGCTCTATATAGATAGAGCATAATTATCTGATTTCGTTTCCTAATAAGATAATCATTCTTTAAATGCTTAATTTGAAATTCTTAAAACTAAAACTGTATTGCCCGTTTCAACAAAAAACATCTTTTTCTAAACACAAAACAACGTAACGATAACTAACAGTGTTGATGTGATAAATTGATTAACTATAAGCAGGGCTCAAATTGAGCAAATATTACAGCAGTTTCTAGTTTTCTTAAAATAGCCATTACATCATTATTTAAGTTAGCGATTGATTTATTGCGTCATTGCTTTGTTTACTGCGTCAAGCTCTCTGATTGCGTGTCGCATTAGCTAATAGTATCATTACCTCTCGCAGCCCCGCCCACTTTGTATTGGGGTGTGACACTGGGGTGATAGATCATGGGAGTGATTGACAATTGGAGAAACATGCACCGAATTCATAGTCTGCCTTTTCTTTGTAACCTACCTCTATTTTCCCATGTTTTATATGACATTTGAAAGAATAGATTTCGGTTAAAGGGTATTAAGAATACGGGCCCGGTTTTCAGTGCTGGCAGATATTTCAATCGGAAAAACATACTTTGAAATCAAAAACTTTTTTTAACATCACATATTTAACAAACTATGTTACAAAACATATAAAAAATCGGCCGAGCATAAACTTTAAGATGTCCTTTATGCTTAGATGCAATTTTTATGTTGTTTACTATTCTCGAAGAATAAGTTTTTTGTTCCACAAAATATTCTTTTTTACCGCCTGTAAAAATGACACGAAAATAATATATGATTTTTTTCGTAAACGAAAAGAAATCAGATAAATATGGCGGAAATGGCGAAGTCCACCATGGCGACCACAATGTTTCGATCGTCATCAAAAGCACAAGCTATAATAAGATGACCATAAAGAAGCTTGTGTTAAAGTTTGAAAGCTCTACGATCAAAACTGTGGGAGGAGATAGGATTTTAGGGAAAAGTTTACTATACAACTAACTAACTAATTAACTAACTAACTAACTTACGGCGGACGACACCGACCGATCTCACAAACCCAGTTTTCGTTTCACGAAAGCTGGGTTAAAAAACATATTCCTAGTTATTTTGTATGATCTATATTGCATTTGACCTTGAAAGAGCGTTTTTATTAATAAATAGGCTATTTCCCCAGAACATTCAATTCAACTCAAGTAAATACACAACATCTAGATTTTGATAAGCATATTGAAAGGTGTAGTTTTCCCGCATTATATATATATTTTTTTACATTTTGGAATTTACAGCCATCATGTCCTGCTGTATAGCGTAATGCTTTATCCATCTTCTCGAACTTCAGTATGTTCCAATATCGAGAAAATGCAGCTTTTTCAATAATGAAAGGACAATAAAATTATCCGATAATTTGCCAATGTGCTTTGGTATGTCTCAATGTTCAGATCGAACCACATCCGAAAAACTCAAGGGTAGTAGGTCTAAATGACATAATGCACACTTACTGATCACTTCTTTCATGCCAGGGTCCAGTGTAGTCACAAGCTTCTCTGACAGCGTCTGAAAAAGCATATCAAATATGTTAATAGTTCACCTCATAATTCGCACCTAAACATTGTTACATAATCTTCATTTAATTAAATAATACATTTACTTATAATATGTGTATCTTTATTTCAACAATTTTAAATTTCTTTACCGGAGAATAAAATAAAGTTAAAATATATACGCATGTAATGAGGTGCGCAAAAAAAGAAACATAATGCGGAAACTCTTACCTGTGTTTTCTCCATGACCTTGTTCATAAACCCGCCTGAGAACCAGCCTCCCATGAAACCCTGGCCCCCTTCGTTATGCGTGGGATAGACGGGACCCAGTGATTCACCGCCGAGGTCCACCGAAGCACTGGTTTCATGTGGAATGGAAACGCTGCCTATTAGGAAATAGGAAAAAATATATTATAAATAATGATTGTGTCTTGGTTTTGATATTGTTAAAACTAGTATTTGTTCTTCTTATGTATTTCGACTCAAGCAAATTTGTCCAAATAAGACAACAAATTCAAGATATGAAAATGCTGCTGATGAAACTTATACAGAGAAAAAATGACTTTATGGGCACAATTCTTGACATTTCACGGCAAATAAAAGGTACAATTATTTTTGGTATTTCATGTATAAATTCTAATTAAAAATGATATCGATATACTTACTAGGTGGCTGCAATGGGCTCTGCATTTGCTGGTGGTAGGCTGGAGGGGGAGGTGCGGGACTGCCTTCAACGGCTGTCATGGTCGGCATACTAAAATATGATTATCATTGTGATTAGAGTATTTTTTTGCAAACCATTTTTATTCACTTGGGCATTTATTTAATATAACCAGACCAACAAATCAGTCCTTAATTGATCCTATGTTTAAACTTAAACGTAATCCTCTGATAAATTAATACAAAACATCAAACCAACAAGACGACAAGAGGTATTGTTTCATTTTGAATTTATTGTTGCTAAATCTGAACACAAGCAATACGCTGATGTACCGATAGGCAACTATTTAAATTTTTGGGGATTATTTTTAAATCGATGAAAAAAAATCCTCATTTAGAGCGGAGTAAAATAAATCCTCAATCATTTTTTTTCAAACGTGTTATCATACCTTGGTGATGTGATATTGGGCTGCGGCGGAGGGGGTCCAGGGGTGAACATCTGAGGAGGGCTGGCGGTCGGTGCCTGGGGACTCATGTATGGTGTGGTCTCTGGGACTTTGCCTTGTGCCGCAGCATGTGCTGTGTACTGAAAGCGAATCATATCAGATTGATAATTATATGAGTAATTGATAAACGAAATGACACGCCACTACCTTATTTCATATAAACTGCATTATTTTCGCTTAAGAGATACAATTTCTACGCGGTTTAGAAACGACGAATGAAAATACTTTTTCTACTGCAACAAGTCAACTGATTTATTGGGTCACTGGAGTCATCTCTTCCATGTCATCTTGTTACTATTAATATATTTAACTAACCATGGCTGGTTGGTATGTCCATGCATAATTCATCATAGGTAAATTTTCTTAACTCCCCCTAAAAGAACAACTTAAATACATGTATACCTTGGGCAATAATTATCGACAATATGATAGCTAGATATTCGTCTAATTGCTTACTGCAGTACTCGGTGTAGCCGATACAAAGCCTGATAATGATCTTTACTTACCATATAAAAATCCTTCTTAGGCATTATTTCTGTTGTATTGCATGATTTATCATATAGTTAGGGTAGCTAAATTAATCAAATTCCTTACCGCCGTGCTCGGTGTAGCCGGTACAAAGCCTGGTACAAAACCAGTTGTAGGTGGCGGTGGAGGCCCAGACATGCCTGGCTGTTGCATGGGTGAGGGCGGAGTTTGCATATTCATTGGTGGGACGCCACCAGGGCTTGGAGTCGGCTGAGGTAGTGCTGTAAAATCGGCTGGTGGAGGTGCTAGACAATGTTTAAAATGTTTAGTGTGAAGATTAAGATGCACTCTTATTTATGATGATGGACAAACCGTATCGATTAGTTCATCAGATTTTTATCTTGGCGAGCATAAACAGTAGATGAATAACGACACTGAAGGACAGTGCCACAATAAACTTATTCAAGCAACATCTCTATCAAATTTTCATTAAGAATCTAGCTGAAAAGTTCAGAATCATAATATTTAGAAATAAATATCTTGCAAAACCAATCGGCTTACCGATCAACTATCACCATGCGTTTATCAACTATGAATGATGACTATCGAACAAAATGTGGCAATAATTCCATGAATCAACCTTACAAACGACTTAACAAGACTGTCCAAGGACAGTGTGCCACACCTTGCATCATAGTACATGACTAAAAGTTAAGGTTGGGTTTAACAAGAACAAGAATCTTAAATGGTTCT
>LQRL01093801.1:28048-49373 GCA_001703475.1 Hydroides elegans | reverse complement strand
CGGTTTTCATAGAAAATATATTTTAAATCTACAAAACCCATACCCCTTCGAGTTTGGGGGCGGTTGGGGCCTGTTCGTGTTTCACAAATACTTCCTTGTGCCTTCAATATTGTTTTGTAAGGCATGCATATACTAGTAATATTAGTGAATTGAAAATGCGTAATTTAGCTGAAATCTTCTCCCCTAAAAAAGTCGTTCAGTTTCGAGTCGAGTAAATTGTTCTGCGTGTTTTAGGCATGAGTTATCATTCAAAGTACCATTATATATACAGTATAAACTTAAAGTATGATGTGGTTGCTCCTACGCGGCCTGTTCTCGCATCCGTCACCTGGAACATTCCTTAGGACGTACAGAAGGGTAGCGGAGAATAGGGGTCCTGGACATACTTGTAATATGAGCGCTCGTTTTTTAGACCCCAACCCAAAAGTTGGGGGCCTATAGAGTTGGGGTGTCCGTCCGTCTGTCCGTCCGTCTGTCCGTCTGTCATCGCTTTTTTGTACGGGCTAGAACTTTTGAACGGAAGGTCATAGTGACTTGGTTATAGGCTCAAATGAAAGGTCTTCGTCCGTAGATGTGCCTTTTGACCATTTCGGTCAAAAACACCCTATCGGAAGTGGTCAAATGGCCTAAAATCGCCCAAAATAGCGGTTTTTCAAGACTTGAGCTTGTACGGGCTAGAACTATTGAACGGAAGGTCATAGAGACTTGGTTATAGGCTCAAATGAAAGGTCTTGGTCCGTAAATGTACCTTTTGACCATTTCGGTCAAAAACACCCTACCGGAAGTGGTCAAACTGGCCAAAATAGCCGAAAATAGCGGTTTTTCCAGACTTGGGTTTGTACGGGCTAGAACTTTTGAACGGAAGGTAATAGAGACTTGGTTATAGGCTCAAATGAAAGGTCTTGGTCCGTAGATGTGCCTTTTGACCATTTCGGTCAAAAACACCCTACCGGAAGTGGTCAAATTGGCCAAAATAGCCGAAAATAGCGGTTTTTCAAGACTTGGGCTTGTACGGGCTAGAACTTTTGAACGGAAGGTCATAGAGACTTGGTTATAGGCTCAAATGAAAGATTTTGGTCCGTAAATGTGCCTTTTGGCCATTTCGGTCAAAACCACCCTACTGGAAGTGGTCAAATTGACCAAATTAGCCCAAAATAGCGGGTTTTCAAGACTTGAGCTTGTACGGGCTAGAAATTTTGAACGCAAGGTCTTAGAGACTTGGTTATAGGCTCAAATGAAAGGTCTTGGTGTGTAGATGTGCCTTTTGACCATTTCTGTCTAAAATACCCGACCGGAAGTTGTCAAATTGGCCAAAAATAGCGGATTTCATAGAAAATATATTTAAAATCTACAAAAAAACCATACCCCTTCGAGTTTGGTGGCGGTTTGATTTAAGACTAGTCCTCTTCTGTTATATTACAGTTTTATCTCTTATAAGCCAATTTGTGAGTTTCTCTCCACCTGGTGTCATCGCAGCCATACGTAAAGGGCTATTTATAGCTATTTCGGTATATACTCGTGCTAAATCAGTTAAACAGAACATGCGGATGGAGGGGGGGGGGTGGTAGTGGGCAGGGGTTGCTTTAAACGTTCAATTCTAATCTATTTCGTTAACCTCTATTATATGACGTTGTTTTTGTCCTCTTAAATATAGCATTTATACATATAAATGTATTGTATATATATAGCAGCCAACTATAAATTTAAAATTGCGAAATAGATATTTTGACTCTCATTAGCCCCCAGCCAACCAATTTGGTTGAGGGCTATTGTTATCCCCCAGTCCGTCTGTCCGTTTGTCCGTCCGTCCGTCTGTTAACATTTGAGGTGCACTAGTTTGTTCGCGGTATTTTGGTATGAAGCCTTTGTCCTACGGTTCTGAAACTTTACACAGTGAAAGAATATATATTGCAGATGTGCAACGTCGAGGTTTCAGTTTGATCGACCAAAAAATGTTGAAATTACGGGGGTCTGAACTTAGACGAATTTGAGATATTTTTGGATATTTATACAGCAGTTTGTCCGCGGCACTTTGGTATAAAGCCTTTGTCCTATGGTTCTGAAACTTCACACAGTGAACGAATATATATTGTAGATGTGCAACGTTGAGGTTTCAGTTTGATCGACCAAAAAATGATGAAATTACGGGGGTCTGAACTTAGACGAATTTGAGATATTTTTGGATATTTATACAGCAGTTTGTCCGCGGCACTTTGGTATGAAGCCTTTGTCCTCTGGTCCTGAAACTTCACACAGAGAACGAATATATATTGTAGATGTGCAACGTTGAGGTTTCAGTTTGATCGACCAAAAATGTCAAAATTACGGGGGTCTGAACTTAGACGAATTTGAGATATTTTGGGATATTTATACAGCAGTTTTTCCGCGGCACTTTGGTATGAAGCCTTTGTCCTAGGGTTCTGAAACTTCACACAGTGAACGAATATATATAGTAAATGTGTACGTTGAGGTTTCAGTTTGATCGACCAAAAAATGTCGAAATTACGGGGGTCTGAACTTAGACGAATTTGAGATATTTTGGGATATTTATACAGCAGTTTGTCCGCGGCACTTTGGTATGAAGTCTTTGTCCTAGGGTTCTGAAACTTCACACAATGAAGGAATATATATTGCAAATGTGCAAATGCAAATTTAATCAACCAAAAAATGTCGAAATTACGGGGGTCTGAATATAGACTAATTTGAGATATTTGGGGGTATTTGTACGGCGGTCTGAGCATAAAACATTGAGAAAGATTATCGTGACGTTGTGGGCAAATATGTTGGGGTCATCGGTGTGAACACGACGTTGTGAGAAAGACGTTGTGAAAAAGACGTTGTGAGAAAGACATTGAAAGAAAGACGTTGAAAGTAAACGTTGTGAGAAAGACGTTGTGAGAAAGACGTCGTGAAAAAGACATTTTGAGGAAGACGTTGTGAGGAAGACGTTGTGGGAAAAATATTTCTTTCGACTGGCTTATTTCAATCCTCTAATATTCGTGTTAAAGACTGTTTGGCCTAGGCTGGGGGCTTTGCATCTCTGATGCCTATGTTTTTTATTTCTTATCGCGTTAAACAAACGATGAATATGAAATAGTGTGCACAGTGAGTATTCTCTAGGGGGAACTTTTAAATGTATCATTTTATGAGCCATTCTATAGTATATTTCTAACTGAAATATGTTTTTGCAGAGTCTATGCTGACTAATGTTCAGAAGAAGATTACAGATGCGTTTGATATATTTGACCACGAGTCCAACAAAACTGTGGACGTGAGGTAAATATAAGTCTTATGTTTTAAGCTACATTGGATACCGGGTGAAGAATAAGGGTTGAAACCCTCTGTAATTTCGTGGCTTAATCAAGATTACCGAGGCAGAATTGAGGTACCCTCGAATAAATTGCCGAGGGAGAAATTGAATCTACCTAGGCTGAATATTAGGTTCCCTCGAAAAATGCCGAGGAAAAATCCAATCTACCGAGGTAGGATTCATGTACCCTTGAAAAATTACAGAGAAGAAGTTTTACCTTTGCTACACCCTACTCTTGGACATTAACAGTTCTCTCTCTGAGTAAGAATTGTTACTATTACTATTGTTACTAATTGTTTGGTAATTGTTATCATTTACCAAACATATTAAAGGCGTGTTAACGGTCAAAGCTTGTATAGTTATATTACTCGAATAACCATAAAATGACTTATTTTAACTACTAATTTACTAAGTACTTCATTATCCTTCCCTTTGCCTCGAATGTGTCTGATAAAAATTGATATAAATGCTCAATTTAAAACGGTTCTAGGCAACAGTTGAACACTATTTTAATGTCCACATCCAGTTTTATTTCAAGATAAAACTGGTGTTGATTTTTATATGATCAATTTAGGTATTATCTCATTGTGTCTTTTTCATTATCGCTTGAAGAACCCGTCATGCGGTTTATATCAATGCCTTTTCGACATCACTTTTAGTTAATCGAAAAAAGTAAATGTACATGCTCATGGTTTCATTTTGGTTTCCAGGGAGGTGGGAACCATCGTGCGATCGCTAGGATGCTGTCCGACCGAAGCAGAATTGCAAGATATGCTCGTCGATGTAAGACATTAACATTTAAATTTTAAAACTTTTCGAAAAAAAAAAAACATTTACACTCGCACTCGCACGGTTTTTTAAGAAGATAATGCTTGTCATTATTAACTTCCCGACTCACCCCTTTGTTGAATTTAATATTTAAAATTGAATAGAATGCATAGAAAACGGGTTGTTGTTATAGGACGACATAATCTCCTATTCCGCTCGCCTACTTTGCATAAACTTTTGCTGATGATAGTTTTAAATCATCATGAAAATATATACATGTAATGCATATTCAGTATAATCTCTCCACGCTTGCTCTTTGATATTGAAGAATAAATAGTATCATCTAACGAAAACAAGCTTAAGTCGATTACTCTCTTTTGTAAACTATCATGTCCGAATACATTTTATATTTTCATAGTATATATATTATCAATTTTCTGTTTGTAGATCGAGGAAGAAGAGCCAACCGGTTACATCCGGTTCGAGAAATTCCTGCCCATGATGACTGACGTTCTTTTAAACAGAAGGTGATACCTACTAAACACAAATTAAGCATAAAAAGAAAGTATACACAAAAGAAAAGGCAATAAAAGAGAACAAGTGAAAGTTGAACATTTGATTTCATAAGTGGTATGTGGCTTGAAACACTACGCAATAGAATCAAGGGCAGTTTAATAAAACCATTTTTTTTTGTCGGATATCTTTCATTCGCGCATCAGTAAGTACCTGACAACGGTATCACATTAAAAGATCAGTATCATTGTTTTATAAATATCCAGTTTTATATAACATAAACATATATTCATTCATTGTGAGATAAATTTGCAGACTTATATAACGTAATAAACATATATACCTTTCATTATTTTATTTTGCACGTTGTATGATAAAAAACCTTAATATTATAGTTTATCATAACATTTCACATATTTACTTTTGCGCATGCGCAGGTACCGACCGGAACCGGAAGAGAAGCTGCTTAAGGCATTCCAAGTGCTCGATGTCGACAACAAAGGATATTTGACACAGGACGAGATCACCAATGCACTGCAAAACGAGGGTAAGTCAATCAAAAATAAGCGGTATATAGAAACTAATAAATTAGAGGTTATAGATAGATAATAAATGGATGCATAGTGATATTGGCGGATGTATGAAAAATATCAAGTTGAAAATGTTTTATATATGTTAACATCCCAAATAAACTGCAAAACGAGAGTAGGTCACTAGCAACGTGTTCCTTATTGAAAAATCAATAAGGAACACTAAACTAAGATCGGTGTTTTTTTTTCTTTCTTTCAGGATATGTATTGATAATGAACATCGAGTGTAAGATATCATGTGAGCTAAAACTGGGTTGCTCTAAAGTTATCCAGTGATGGATGTCTTCTTTTTCGGTCCAACCTGTCATGATTACAGAGTTTACATTTTTTGTATTTTTTTTCAGGCGAGCCATTTACTCAAGAAGAAATGGACGAAATGCTCTCTGCGGCAATCGACCCCGACAAGAAACTCGTTCTCTACAAAGACTTTGTCAATCTCATGGCTGTTGAAGAAACGTGATTTGAGAATTTGATGTTCTAATTAATTTTCATTTTAAATTTAAAAAAGAAAAAAGTATAATAAATCGTATATACTCTACAACAATATGTTAATCTCATGGCCGTCGAAGAAACATGATTTGGTTTCCGGTATTTTAGAAACTGATTAGAAGTCTATTATAGCGAAATTTTATAGCGAGAAGTATTGAGTCATAAAGCAGTACAAATGTAATCTTAACCGTCGGCAACACTTAATTGAGTCGATTTGTTTTTTTTTTAACAAGAAGAAGTTTTTTCATTAATATGAAAGAGTTTGTGTTATATTTAGAGACATAGGTCAGAATTAATTCTGTCTTCACGTCGATTTTTTTGTGTGAATAAAAACAAGGCTTGTGTTTAAGAATGTTTGGTCGCCCAATGAATATCTTAAGGGGATAAAATGGTGTCCTGTTAACGGTCGTTTCGTATCAAATCCGTCCATAAAAATGAAGACGATATGGAGATATTATTTTCATTCCTACCTGTTAAGTATTTCTTTTATTTTTGTTTCAATTTTATAGATCTGTGATATTTTGCTGGTATATGAAAATAAAATGCAATGGTGTACAAAAGGCGCTTTTCTTATTCCTTGCTTGAAAATTTATAGCCGCTAACTTTCTTACTGTTAAACTTTTGGATCATGTTGTCTATTCCAGAAACTTCATGGCAGAAAGTTTTTGTCTTGATAAAATCATATCTGTGATTTATCCGGGAGACGAATTATGGAGATTCGTATCTCCATATCGACATTTTGTGAAATCTCAACCATATTACATAAACGTCTTTCTCACGATAAGTTGGACTACCGCTTCAGAAACGCTCTTCATTGCGGCTGAGCAAAAATTACGCATTTTCGGAAATTAATTGTAAAGAAAAAAAGTGGACGTTGATATACATGTTTGATAGTGACACTTTTGTGTCAGTTGCATAGATAACAATAAATGAAATATCCGCATAGAATATTCATATTTTTACTTAGTTTATTTTGAATTGTTTATTTTACAACTTGCACCACAGAACCAGTCTAAATATATACATGTACATTACAGTTTTATTTACATTTTTTTTAGATACAAAGGCATTCTTCAAATATAATGCATGTCAATAAAAAGTGCTTCGGTACAAACCGTGAATAGACATGATAGAATTTATGATAGTGCATCAATAAGCAGGTTAAGCTAATAACGATGCTTCAAAATTAATTCAGTGTGAATATATAATGTATAAAAAATGAATGGCTTAGATTAAGAGAACACAATATCGTCAGGTCAATATGTAAGTACACCAGAAAAGAAAATAGCTTCCAAGATAAGCTGTATAAAGAAATACTGGGAATTTTTAGCAGTAGTAGGTTTCCTTGCATAAAGGCACAAATTAGAATTGTAATACTTTGAGAAAAACGGCTCCAACCTCTACGTTCTTATAGATCATAAATCATATTCGATTGGTATTTGCTATAGAAACACTTTACTCGGATAGTTTTATGCACCGAAACCATCATTTAATTAAACCCATACCCGGAGAGTGGAACCCAAGATGGGTTTGGAGGGTCGGGTTCCTCAATTTCATTTTTTTTTAAATATGAGAAAAAAGATTAAAAAAAACATAAAGTTACATGTGTATACATAATAAATGACATCCAATGACAAAATCTCAAATTATAGAATAGGGATCATACATATTGAAAATCCCTGATGGTTTTTAAGGATAGTTTATTTCGCACTCTAACTGTCTCAAGTCGTCGAGGCACAGCCAAAGAGTTGCAATTAGCTTCTCTAAGTTGAGCTATAAATATCCTTATTCCGTGAATGATAACGCTTATTTTGGATAAAGCTACAAAGAAACCAACTGCTTGATAAACAGCTTCATAAACAGGTTAATAGCGGGCGAGGATAGGTATAGATCGTTACTACGTCATGACTGTACTTTTCCCGAATCGCCCAAAACTAAAACTGAAATTACATGTTGGCATATATCCATTTATACATGTATATCAACATAATCTAATGTTATAGTCGAAATGTTTAGTGTAAAATGTTTATACATTATTAACTATTAGTTTACAGTGCCTTTGTATTAATGATTCATTATTTTAAATGATGGGCGATAAACTAAGTCGGCCTAAGTACTCGGTCAACTCCATTAATTAAAACACTGTACAGGTGCATCGGCTACGCTTCGGAACTGTACAATATTGAGATTAATGGACTGACCTCGTTCTTTATCCTATACAGAAACACAGAGTTTTCATTAGTTTGCTAAAAACTCAGAAGAGTAGAGAATATAATAAAATTTGAATACTGTGTTATATTATATAGTATATCAACAAAATAATGTTGACCCCCAACAGTTAGCACGGAGTGCGTACATGATTTAAGAATCGTGCCCCTCTTATCGTTAGGGGCGTAAACCAGTTTGTATTTATTATATTCCGTTGAACGGTATTAATCGTTCAATATTCTTCTGATAAATTCAAAGACAGTAAGGAAACTAAAACAAAGTCAACAATGAGAAATTATAAACTTGATATCTTTGTTGATTTGAGCAATGTTTTTATTAAATTGAATACACCGCCCGGGCGGGTAATGTAATACTATATACATGTAGTATATGCCACTCATAAAAAGCTGATCATCATTCTATGTACAAACCTAATTCTTACTTTTCTTAAAACCTGCAGCAATAATTGATATAAGGAAGAGATTTGAATAATATAAAACTGAATGAAACCAATTCATTTATTATTTCGTAAACCTCTTTAATACTCATATCATCTCGGTGCTTTGGCTGCATACTATTCGGATAAGGATTTTATTAATTGTGAAATAAGTTTTAATGTTAAGGATTATCATTTAGTGGATAAATGATTTAAATGATACTTAAATTGATTAAGCACATTTAATTGAATTAACTAAGCAGACATGGCGATTCTTCGAAGTTTCCTTCCTTGCCTGATCATGTCTTCTGCCACAGGTAGGATTTTTTTTTGGTGTCCAGGGATTTTAATAGAATTTTAAAAATCCGGATTTTTTTTAAATAGGACTGATCGATTAGATGATTGGCCGCGGATCCGAAAGAAATTGAACCGAGGGGTGCCAATGGTATATAATACAAGAGCGAAGATATGGGGCTTGGTGGGTGGGGTGTGGGGCTTGGGCTCCCTCTTAATGCGCGCCTAACGATTGATTGATAACGGAAATTTTGGTGATTTCGAAGAAATTACTCAGGCTAACATGAAAAGTGTCGGAGAATATACTAACACATATCCGGGCACTTACAATCACATTAACATTGATTTTAACATTAACCTAACCCCGATTGTCATTGATCTTGAAATCTTCTCATCATTTTTAAGCAGGGATATTGTAGTTAAAGGTCTTTGCCGATTAACATTATAAACGGAGTTGCTGCTAAAAGTTTATGCCGACGTAAAGGCACTAAATATCATATCGTGAATCGTAGAATTCCATGATTCATGTAATTTGTCTGAACGTAATCTAAGTAATTATTTTGTTTTGGTAACCACAAATATAAACACCTGTAAAATACAAATGCACGTACTGTATATACATTGTAGTGTATGTATGTTGTTTTGGTAAAGGACATGTTTTTTTTTTTTCATTTTAATATCTTATTTAAGACATGCTATCGTACATGTGTAGTGTAACTTTAGATATCCATATACACTATGTATAATTACAATTGAACATGGCCATGAAATAAATATATTAACCTTGATATGATTCAAGAACACAATTTATTATACAAAAATAGCTGGCATGCAATCACTTAACAATCAATATATATGTAATAAACTTACTATTTAAAGAACCGAATACGGATGCTATAAATGTATAAATAAAAGCAAATTAATCAAAATAAGAAATAGTTATTAAAATACGAATAATTACCCTCACATCAATGCACCTAAAGGGATGTTATATTTTAAGATTTAATGACACACTATTTCGAAAGGCATTCGAAATTATGTTTTCACCAAGATCAATGATAATACAATATAATTTTTGATATAAACATGTAAATAATACTAAACAACTACATGTTAATCTTGCAAGTCAGTCATGCAAACAATCGTGAAAAAAAACATACCTTGTTAAATTGATTTGTGTAAAAAGTGTGAAATACACATACATGTAGGTTTATTTGATATTATTGTTATCATTTTGAGTATGCAGTTATGCGATGATTTACATAAGATTGTCCATCTCGCATAAATTGTACAAAAATAAACATAAGCTGGCGAACCCGATTCAGTTATTGCATATCATACATCGGCAATACCCGGTTATATTTTTTTCTGGATTCGCGCCGACAAAACTTACAGCCCTTCTTTATGTATTTACATGTATATAAAAAATGAACAAGGTTAACATAAAAAGGCCAGAAAATTAATTAAAAAAAAAACCTTTTTCAGCTCTGCAATGCTTCAGCAGCGACCAGACCGACCTCGTTTTCGTCCTCGACTCGAGTGGCTCCATCTGTGATCCGAATCCCGATCCAGATTCAACTATTGGTTGCGCCAATTGGCAGTTTATGCGCGAATTTATCATTGATATAATTCGCAATTTACGGTAATATTAAAATATGCGCGAATTTATCACCGATATCATTCACAATTTACGGTGATTTAATTATTTTAATTTCATCATCAATATCAAAGTTACTGATAAAATGTGTTTTATTAATCTGAATCAACCATCGGTTGCGCCAAATTGGCAGTTTATGCGCGAATTTATCATCGATATCATTCGCAATTTACGGTAGGTGTTATAGTTTTTATTTCACCATCAATATTAAGGAATAAGGAATACATTGGAAGACGACTTTGTTAGGAAATAAAAGGAAGTAAAAGCTTCCAATGTGGCCAGGCCCTTAGACTTCTACATGTTTAAATGTGTTTTATTAGACACTATAATCGGATTCAATCATTGGTCGCGCTGCGCAAATTTATCATAGATATCATTCGGAATTTACGGTATATATTTTACTTTATCACTTATAGCCATATGTTTTCATTTGAAATGTCTTTTATTGGGCAACATATTCGGATTCAACCATTGGTCGCACCATTTTGCAATGTATGCGCGAATTTATCATAGATATCATTCGCCATTTAATTTTGTTTATAATTATTACCGACCGTCTTCTAGTTTGTGTGCAAATTTATAATCACTATTTTTTTCGCAATTTACGTTACTTTCAAAATGGACAGGTTGTTAGTTTGTGTTTAATCATATCCCGATCTGGATTCTACTATTGACAGTTTATTCGCTAAATTTACTGATCACGCTAGTCCATAGACACAGACATCGTGATTGATATTTTGTTTATCGAAGTTATCGATCTTATATTTCGATATTATTAATTCATCAAGGATCGGTGCTAACGAGACACGAGTTGGGCTGGTGCGATATGACGGGACGGCCGATACGATATTCAAATTGAATTCGTATTTTACGGAGCAGGAACTCGTTGATCAAATAGCAGTGCTGGAGTATATAGGTGAGTACAATCGGAATAAATGATTTAAATCGGAATAAATGATTTAAATGTTTTAAAAAAAGTATAATGGCACATGAAAAAGACGTCGGGTACGTTTTAGACGAGAACATTGGACATGTTTAATATGACAATAGTGCAACACCATTCGCTGAATATATCCGTCGTTGCACTCAACATGAAACAACATGTTGCGTCTTTCTATGTTACGAACAGTGGATGCGTGAAATCACCGTATTACCACAGTCCATACAATTGGAGTGACACAGATATTTTTGACCGCATGTTTCTATAATTAAACCAAATTTGATATGAAGAGCATTTGCACTTAAAAGCGACTTTGCGACGTTTAAAAAAATAATATTGACTGTATGTAAAGAAAATTGCTCGAAAAATTCTCTTTATTCATTATAGGCGGTGACACCAATACAAGCGGCGGTCTACGCGAAATGCACTTTAACCAATTCATCCCACAAAATGGCGAACGACCAGACGTTCCCAATACAGCCGTTGTAATCACAGACGGTAAGTCCTGGGATGAATATAGAGGGTTCGGAAACCCATCTGAAATTACACGTTTCGAATGTTTTTTTTTCAAATTATACGTGTGATGATGATATTTATATAAGTTTTCATTTAATAACTGAGGCTTTTTGACATTATGTTTTAGTGAAATATTTAATCTAAGTTATGACATGAATATGTTAATTGATTCCGAAAATTTAATTGTATGTATGATTTGATTTACCTTATGTACTAAGCCTGCTATCACACGCATCACACGACCGTTTCGACTAAATTTACCGGAGCAACATATCATTCTTATATCATGGTTCTAGGCATTTCAACAATTGATTCCAATCGAACCATCGCCGATGCGGAAGCGGCACGTGACAACGACATTCGAATCATCGTGCTTGGAATTACGGAAGAAATCAGTGAACCAGAACTAAAGGCGATATCGTCGCCACCTCAGGAGTTAGGAACGACGTATTTCCTGGCGGCGAATTTCAGCGATACGGCGAGCTTTATTCAGGCGTTTACGGATACTATCTGTTTTGAACCACCGGGTGAGCTTTTGGCCTTTCATTAAGTATAGCAACTGGTTATATATGCCCTACAAACACATTCGTGAATCATGACGTAAAGTCATTTTATCATTACATCCTCAAGATAGCGTCGTTGTGACGTCACCGTGTATACTAGGTACTAAGCCAAATATAAAATAATACACTTTAAAAGGTAAATTTATTATGTATGTCCAAGGATTTGAAATGTTCGAAAACGTTCAAAATGTTCAAGTTGAGATTTAGAGGACATGTAAGCTAGGTAATAATTTTTCCTTTGACAAGTCGGTCAAAGTTTAACAAATCTATATAGAGTTAATTGTATTTTGGTGTGTGAAGGTGTTAAAAATATTCAAACGTACGAAAATGTTATCACAATTATTGTCTAGATTGTATACTGTCGTTTATTTTTATTGCCTTGAACTGGTTGACACGATGCTGTTATTTTGCAATATTTCAATGGTTGAACCTAGTTTAGAAAAATAATATAATTGTAAAAGAAAAAAAGCTAAACGTCGACTTAGTATGTCATTTTTGTCTATTATGAAGATGTTAATCCTATATAACTCGTGAAATAATTCGAAATCATGTTTATTTAAAAGATAATAACAACATCCCAGTCGACAAGGAAATCGCAACGTAGAACAAAATAAAATATAAGATTAAATCTTGTATTGAAGAATTCTGCTTTGGTAAAAATCCCGTTCTCATATGTAAGGACTAGCAATAAATTATTTCGAGATCATGCATACACTGCGATTATAATTAGATATATTCGTAATATATATTAATATAAATATATTCGTCTTTTGAGAATCGCTCAATAAAACATGTTTTCACCAAGAACATGTGCAGTCAGCCGAGGTTTCCCATGAACCCCCTTCAATTCTCCTCGAAAATTAAGAGACCGTAAAACAAAACACGTTTTTATGAGATAAAACGTGAATTCATTTCCCCTTGCACCCAGTTTCATTTTCGCAAAACGTGAATTTTATGCCCCCTGGAAATATATCATGTTTTGAATTGAGCAATTATAGCATCTACCACTTAATCACAATTAAGGAAGTAGTTTCCTTGTACTTCTAAATTGGAGAAGGCTCTGAAATTGAAAATAGAGTCCATATAAAACGTGACTGTCATGTTATTGCGAATTCGAGTTTTTTTTCAGAAAGATGACGTTTAAGTCAAATTAAAATAGAACTCTGAGGGCTTATTTTCCCTAGCAACCCCGTCTTACAATGTATTCCTTATGGGAATCTCAAAAAGCAATCTCAACGTTCGTTGTTTTTGGTTTCCAATAAGTAATACATTGGAAAACTGGTTTGGTATGGGAACACAACAAAAGGCTTCTTATGTGGCCAGACCCTACCTTTAACTTTGGTCCAACAGTAGTATTGTAGGAGTACCTAACGGGCCATTTTTTAAAAAGTATCTTATTTTACTTCATTTGGCATGAAATGAACTCTAAACTTTTAAAAACCTGATAATTATGATTAGTTATGGAATTATTTTATTCTGAATTTGCCAGCCAGGAACAAAGAAAATATTGTGCCAGCAACTTTGCACAAAACTGCCAGCAGAATAAAACATTCACATACTGAAACGTTACTTTTCGGTATAGAACAGAAAAGCTATTTTTGTGCTTTCCTATGTACATCTTATATGAACAGGTGGATCTCAGTTATATTTCGATGCCTAATTGTCATTTCTATTTGAAACCGATGATTGTTTATGCTATTAGAAACATATTATTTATTGGGTTTTGTTCTTATGAAATGCCAGGAAAATACAAATAATGTGAAATGCAATAATTTATCTATTCGGTTCTGTGAAAATGCCAGCAAGATAGAAATTTAAAAAGAATAGATATTTCACCGAATAAATCGCTGGGTACTCCTAGTATTGTATTGGTTAAGATAGCACATAAAATGATGATAATCATACACTAACGTAGATTTCCCATATCTTCCTCTTTTGTACAGAAGAAGTCTGCGTCGGCGAGAACATTGACCTCGTTTTCGTCCTTGACAGCAGCGGAAGCATCCGGGACAATAACCCAGACGATAATTCCTATGACAACTGGAAAATCCTGCTCGATTTTGTCAAGCGTGTCGTCGATACGCTCGAAATTGGACCGAATGCAACGCGAGTAGGGTTGGTGCGGTATAGCGGGGTCGCGGACAGTATTTTTTATCTGAACAGGTAAGATTATTTAACATGTTTTTAAGCTACCTATGGATTTAAAAAAAAGATATATGTACTTCAAAGTGCACATGTACTTTTAAAGTGCATATGCACTTTTTAAATACATATGTACTTTAAAAGTGCATATGTACCTTAGCTCTTCTCGGATACATTCCAAATTTGGTCCATTGATAAGCGGTCTGGCTAGTGCGACACATCAGTGATGAAGAAGGCATGTTTCATTTGATCATGTAAGATAAATGCATATGTTCATTTAAAGAATATGTGTTCTTTAAAAGTGCATGTGTGAGGTGCATATATACGCTCTTTATCGGGTCCGATGGTGCAAGGGTCCGACTTGTGCGGAGAGAAAGTTTAATTGGAATAGCTAAGCCGAGTTATATGATAATAATCATAATGATTATAGAGTACCGCTTAATCAACAAGGCTCTCCGCGGTTCACACTGATATAAACGTTTAAAAGATAAACATGTGTATTTATGACCGATTGCGCCGCAAATTTAACACACTTTCGACGTCAACCCCAAAATTGACGTGGTGAACGTGGACTAAATGGTCCCACCCGGCAAGACGTCCACGAACGTTGAGAGAACGCCCTACTTATGAAAGTTTTCCGGACGTCCTTATTCGTGGCGGACGTAGAAAAGACGTTGCTTCGACGTCGCGTCCGAGTCGGACGTAGGGCTTACGTTCTATGGACGCCGGGACGTAAAGGACGTCCATAAAACTTTCCACCGGGCCCAAAGTAGGTCGTCCTCTCACGTCAAAATGCGACGTACTATGGACGACCCTGCCGAGTGATGTACCATAACTCGTACTACAGCATTATGTCCTTATAGGATTCATTATATGCCGTTATATTGCATAGTATATTTTCTCATCTGGGAATAATTCCTTTTATTGCCTGTACAAATCGTACAAAAATGTTGTGAAGTTCTCAATCAATATGTTAATCATGCAATCGCAGTTCGAGAGAGATATTTTTTTTAACCATTGAAATCCTTAAGATATTTTTTTTTCATATGCTGTTGCCGTTGGTTAAAAAACGCTTTAAAAAAGCAGCGCACAACATACATTCAACAATCAAAATGGGATTAATTAACCGATAATTTATAGGGTGCATATGGTAAAAAAAAAATACCATAGGCAATTCAGTAAGATATACCAAAAGGGAATTAGTTAAGAAATGCACCTGATATCAATGAACCCCATGTAAAATAGATTTGCGTGTCAAAATTGTATAATAATCAGGCGCGGACTTAGAGGGGGCGCGCCCGGCGCACACCCCCTGTACGCTCTTATATGTAAAACAAAAATAGAAATGCGTCCCCCGGTTCAGCCCGAAAATTTATAATGTTGCGCCCCCAGGTTCAATATTTCCTGGATCCCCGCCTGATAATGTATTTTTTTCGGCGTCTTCGAGTTTAACACGAGTTTTTATGCTCATTCATATACATGTAGGTTTACCAACATAAATTACTGGTTTTTATTTCTTAAAAAAATATTCGAATGTATAACTGTATGTTTAATGTCAAATTTACCGTTGTGATATCAACTTCATTTATTTGTGTTCTTGCAATGTAAACTAAAGAAAGCAAATAATTATGATAAAATACAACGATATATATAAACAGACGCGGAATTAGAGGGGTAGGCGTATATGTTATACTACATTGTAATTGCACAATATGTTATACCAAATTAAATTGCCAACTCGCGGTTGTGCAGCTATTTCATACCGTGGGGAATACCCGGTTCATTTGTTTCGGATCCCCGATTGACCGGGACGTAATATATTCATTACTTTTTTTTCTATATTTACATATAGCTTCGATACCAAAGCTGATCTTAGACGCGAAATCGACATGATCGACTACGTAGGAAGCGACACAAATACCAGCGGCGGTCTACGCGAAATGCACAGAAACCAGTTCCAAGCAAGTAACGGAGACCGGCCTGGCGTTCCCAATACGGCCATCGTAATAACCGACGGTGTTTCGACTATTGATCAAAATAATACGATTCCTGCGGCGGAGGCTGCACGTGCGGATGATATAAGGTTAGTTAATTGAAGTGCACATGTACTTTAAAAGTGCATATGTACTTCTAAAGTACATTTGTACTTTTAAAGTGCATGTAAATGCATGAAAAGTAGACATATTTGTTATATTTTTATATATTATATAAAATCACTACCGTTATAATGGGTAGTAACCAAGTTCATAGTCATATTTTTCAAATTTTGTCTTAAGTATATTATACAATTGTTAAATGTTTTTAATTGTATGCGCTTATGTGTATAGCCAATAACGAATTTTCAATAACCAATACAAACTAAGCGCGTTACAAATGCCGTGATTAAATAAATAACAAAATAAATAGTTCGAAACTATATATTCAAATAATACACATTGACAATCTATGTTGTTTACAGGATCCTGGTATTTGGTATCACCGAATCAATTGACGAAAGAGAGCTTCGTTTGATATCCTCGCAGCCGCAGCAGGAGGATGAGACTTATTTCATCGCGGGAACGTTTGAGGATTATGCCGATTATATTGCGATAATATCGCGCTCTATATGCGGTGAGTGTAACAGTTTGGATTATCTATCCATTCAAAGGGAAATTTATATATAGCAAAATGCACATTTCTACACAACGCACCTAGACTGATATATTACGTGCATTATTTTGCTACGTTAGCAGATATAGACTAAGATAAAATCATGAAATGAAACTACATCTGAATCTTATTCATCAAAATATGCTATCCTTATTCTTTAAACCAACCTATCATTTCAATGTCACAGAAAACGACACCCAGACAAACGCGTCCACTACATCTACCGGAAGTAGCACAGATCCCACTTCCATGACAACCACAACAACGGCGTCAAGTGGTTCTAATGGCGGCATAGCAACGGTTACATCAAATCCCGTGTCGACCTCTACACCATTTTCTGTTTCGGCGACACCCACGTCACAAGTTTTTGACCCATCCATAATGATTAGTGATAGCGGTAAGTGAAAAGGATTATAATTATACTGAACCCTTTATTATGGTTCCGGTTATTTCGCATTTTATATGCAACACTTATTTAAAACATGATTAAAGTATTTGTTAAATTTGAGACTGTAAATACATCAATCAACAAGATAAGCATAGCTGTTTTGATGTACTGTAGAGTCCATTTATGAAGAGCACCTCACGAGCTGTTCCCCAAAAAAGCTGTTCCCCACCAATTTCCAGCTGGCTTAGAAATTTTGAGAAAATTCATTCTAGCTTGGAGATTTGAGCAGTTTGAGGAACACCTTTTTTGATAATTTCTTGATTTTCATTTAGTGAGAATGATTATTTCTTAGTTGCGTAAACTTGCTTGCAATTGCCTAATAAGCTATAATTTGCAAGATATAATACATTATTTGGTAATATTTAAAATTTCCATTTTCGCAAAAGGTGTTCCTTTTCTGTTCCAAGCTGGCTAGAAAAGGAGAAATAGCCCAGCTGGCTTGGAAAAAAGGAACACCTTTTTGCGAAATTTAAATGTTCAAAAAACATAATATTGCAGTTCTTCATAGTTGTAAAGTTGATTTAAGTTGATTTTACAACTTTTTGAAAAATATGTCGTGGGGTGCCCTTCATTTATTGCAAGTCGGTATTAATCCCTTTCAAAGATGCATAAACATTAATCAGTCTGAATGCACATATGTCTGTCCTAAATATTTTAAGTTATCTATATTTCTATCTTATTTTGTCTAAAAGAAGTGACTTACATCTATCCGACCTACGGACCACGTTCTGGCGGCACTCTGTCACCCTTATTGGTCAAAATATGAATAACGTCATCAATGTATTGTTCACTGAACCGTGTGACGAGTGCAACGAGGTCGTGAGCTCGTACGATGTGGATGACTCGTGTTTCAGGTAAGGTTGCGTACATCCTATCTCATCCGACAAAGTTTGTTCGTACAACTACGTTTTAGGACTTTACGTCTCAATGGCGTTCTCATTCGGGTCCATGGCAATGTTCACTGAGACGTGCGAGTAATGTACCGTGGTCGTATGATGTCGTTATTTGAATAAAGTTGTATAAAAGTTATCAGGCTCCTATTGAGAAGGGAGTACACCTACATTCGCTCGAATATGTTTAACAAAAAGCCACTTGCCCTTGTTCGGATTAGTGTATTGAATTCTTTAACTGAATTCTAATAAACTTGCTCGTATTAGAATAAGGAAAAACTCTCACACGATTATATTTCCGAACAGCTTGTAATGAAGCTATATGATTGTGCAAAAACAAAATGCTTTTTTTATTTTTTTCAGACGAGATGACACCCTTTATTTCTTAACACAACCGGTTCCCAGCTACTCGTCTTCTGAAAATGCATCCGAAACATCGACTGAGAAATACCGCGTTCTCCTTCAGGACCGTTCCGGCCTAATTTGGGACAGAAATATACGTTTCGAATACCGACCCGACCCCGTTGTCCTGAGTGTGCGACCAAACATCACTTTTATCAGGTAAGTGAAGGGCGTACCTTGATAAATTGGTACCTATATGTAAATCACATTATGTGTTTTTATTTATTACAGGCAAAGAAATCAAGTCTTCAGAATAAAAATGCACCATTTTCTTGCGTTTCGGAGTACGTAAAACAATTATTTCCAACTTGCTCATATGAGCCTTTCACATGTGTATAAAACATATAATATACAGATATATCATGCGCCTACTTTATCTTAAATATGATAAGGTCTAGTATAAAATGCTATTAAATGTGCAGAATAAAGAATAAAGTTTGAAACCATATTAAACCATATTCGACTTCGTTTCACAGTGGCGGCATCAAACTGACAATCACAGGACGCCATTTTACTTCGACGTCGCTTCCCGCTCTTTTTATGAACGTCGTGGTTCATGACCACAGTGAAACACGAGTTATAGGAAGCAGATCATACGTGACAGTAAGATATATAATAAATACATTTTTATTGTGATTTCTTACTTCAGAGTAAAACCTGAAATTATTTAAAGATATGTTGATTTTTTTTATAAATCCAAGTATTTTTTAAGCAACCTGAAATGTTTATTAAATGGCATAAATTATTATTTAATGGTTATTTACATGGTTAGCCGACTTTTTGAAAGAAAGACTACATTCTTGTATATTTGTATATTTCATGTATACAATTTCATCTTAACTAAAGCTGGACATAACCATTTTGAACGATTTCACAATGTCGGTATTGAGTTAATTTTAGGATAGATCTTAGTTTACCTGGCCTGGTTATTTATATTAATTAAAGTCACCCTATGGTTGGTATAATTGCCAAGATACACTGTGACACATATATCATTTCAGACGGACATCACCATTTTGGACGATTCAACAATGTTCGCGTTCACACCCAACTTCATGGCGGACGATGAATTACAGCGATTGCTGAGCGAACGAAATGCAGGAGCAGGACGCCGAAAGCGGCGACAAGCGTCTGCGTCTGGCGTTGGACAGGATTGCAGGGCACCCGTAGACTCTAGTATAGGTGAGGGGGTTAAGAAAAAAAGTATAAAATACGGAGCGAATATTTATTGTAATCATTTGATGAATTCAATTGATAGATCAAGAAAGACTTCAGAGGTAGTTAGGAGGATTTTTTTCTTGGTGTGAACATGAACCATTCAAAGTTGAAAATAACATGTTTACAGTGTATGTGTATTTGTATTCAGCAGATGACCTGGTAATTGTAGTTCTCCTATCTTGATATTCAATGATGAAGGCACTACTTATGGTAATCATTATTATGAATCAAATGAATATATCTGTTAACAAACACAGATCCAAAATATTATGAACAGGGGCGCCAATGGTATAATCGACCGAACAAACAGGGGAGAATTTATTTTTTAAGTATAAGATATAAGGGTTGTCAATTAACGTGCCCTCTCTAAACCCGCGCTTTGCAATCCTGGCGGTCTTCATGAGTATAAATGTTAGTAATTAATTTAAAAACAGCAATAAAAGAACGTTTAAATTGAAACATTCAAATCACCTTTTTATTTTCTTTTGCAGGCATTCGTATGGACGAGAAGGAATCCTTTACTGGATTTCATCTGCTTGATTGTCTTCCTGAAATAGACGAATTTGATGGGACGAAAAAATACGATCGCAACGATAAGAAGTACATCGATATTAAGGTATGTTGATATCGAATAAAAGATATGAGGGGCGCAATAAGGAATATGTAACAGCTGAGAGGGAGTCCTAATTCATATATGATATAAGTTTTAATGATCGAACGGGGTATAGAGTATAGTTGAAGTGGTATCTATCTTCAATCCGCGACCGCAAGTATAGTGCTGCGTTTTTTTTTTTTGCATTCATGATTTAACGTTCTTTGACATTATGTTTGTTAAAAGGTATATAAGACTAGTCATTCAAAAAGAAAGTTGTGTAATTGATAATCATTGTAAAAAAGCTTAAAAACAAGAGGTGCTCGTATTATACGGTGGTTTTCAACAAACGGTATATAATAAATAGCTTTTAAGGTACGGACACGCGCTTGTGGAATATTTTTGGGGTTTTTGCGATAGGCGATATGGATGTTCACGCGCTTGCGATATATGTCTGCGATATTGCTATATCGGCTGTAATGTCCGATTATTTTGGACAGTAAGTTTGATTTTTCTCGGCATGATGCAGCTTTCTCAACTTATCCAGTTTATTTATAAGTTTAGGGCAGTAAGCAGAATAAATGTATTTATTTATTGAAGTGATCATTTGAAACCCAGACAAACATATAGGTCTATATCCAGTTGTGATTAAAGTACACCATTCACACAATACATACAAGTATAAATGAATATATGTTCA